>PVIR01003063.1:10275-20465 GCA_004026965.1 Petromus typicus | reverse complement strand
CTTTTCATTTTTTACTTTACAGGCTCGTGCCAAGTTGCTGTCGTCACCTCATCACTGAGACATAACAAAGGAGGTGACATCATTTTGGCCACAGTTTTAGAAGTTTCCGTCTGAGGTCAGCTGGCTCCTGGGCTCTGCGTGATGTGAGGGCTGAGAGCAGGGACGGTGCCAAGGAGGAAACAGTCTCCAGGCCACGCCCATCGCCGCCTCTGGCCGGCCCCGCCTTCTAAACACACATGACCGGATGATCCACTGATGAGCGCAGGACCCCGTGATCCAATATCCTCTCAAAAGCCACATTTCTGAGCACATGAGGTTGTGGAGGAACTTTCTAGACCCAAACCCCAACAGTTACCAGGCTAAGCTGGAACTTGAGGTCCTCCTGCCTCAGCCTCCCAAGGTTATTGATGCATGCCATCACACCCCGTTCTTGAAATATTCTTATATCAAGTAGAACAAATGTGTGTAGAGAAGCCCTATAAGGTAGGTGCTGCCCAGGTGAGAACCAGTAACTGCTCAGCCGTGGTTGCGGTAAATGCTAATGTGATCCACTTGGAAACAAGAGCCCTGGGGAATCTCTCCCAGGTGAGACTTGGATGTAATAGCTGAGAGGGCAGGACAGCGGAGCGACTGCACACGAGCCGCAGCCTTCCTGGGGCACCATCAGCTCAACTCCACATGGTCTTCCGCAGGGCACAGCTGCCCCTGGGGCTGAGACCTGTGGCAGTCCTACCTGTGGCAGGACTAACTTTGCTGCCCGAACCGTTAACTCATTCAGAATCACTGAATTCAAAACATTGGCTTTGTCGGGAGCAGAAGAAACCCTGGCAGGGCAAAAATAAGGTATTTCTGTGGCACTGGTGCTAAGTGTGTTTAAAGAGCATGTGTGCGTGTGCCTGCACACACACACATGCACACCACACGCCAGGGGCGGTGGGAACCCTGCTCCTCACCACAGCAGAACTCAGAGCGTGTCTCCCACAGACAGCCCCTGCAGCCCTGCCCAGTGCAGCTCGGACAGCCAAGGAGCCATGTGCTGGGAAGGGGTCCTTCCATTACCCATCAGCCCTCACAGTCCAACTGGCCACAAAAGACAGCGCAGGTGGGCCGGTTAGGTCTTCTCTGCTTTGCACTAGGTGGATGCAAGCTCTGCAGGCATACTCACTCTCTAGGTCCATCTGTACTGTAGACCCAGGCCCTCATCTTCCTCCACTGCCCTCTCACCCCCCAGCCGCAGCTAGGAGGCCGCTGTCTAACCCAGCAGCCAGCGCAGAGGGAGGAGGTTGGCGGCCAGAGGGGCAGCCAGAGACTCGAGAAGTCTGTGGGAAGGAGGTTCACTGGAAGGAGCCGTCAAGACACAGGGCGCCCCACAGAATCAGCCGGGAAGCAGAAGCAGCGAACAGGGAACACACACAGGTCACGGCCGGGACAGTGACTCGGGCCTGTGTGTGCAGCAACCGGCAAGGTGAGACACAGAGAAGAAACAGGCTCCTCTTCGCTGAGTCAGGCTGAGGGAGAAGGTAACTGCAGCAAGGCGGGAGCGCGGCCGCAGGACCCAGGGCGCCAGGTCCAGGGCAGAGCAGGCGCTGAGAGAAGGCGGCTGCCTGGGGACCAAAGGCGAGAACTGCACTGAAGCTGAAAACTTCGCACACTTCTAGCGAAAAAAGACTACTGTTTATTTACGTGTTTTAGTCTTAGCTCCCAAATATTTCCTAGTCATGCTACTATGTACTCGGGAGGGAAAGACTTTGATGAAACAACCAGAGGAAAGAAAAGCCAAAAGTTAGTTGCTGTATAAACAGAAGATGAAATCAAATGAGACAAGGGGTGGAAAGAATTAATTACACATAGACAAAGTGACAATAGATTATAGTTCAAGTAAAGTACAGTGAGCTTAAAATCCCTTTAAAAATACTAGCAGGTGGCTCTTTTGTATCCTATCAGACAATAATTTTTAAGAAAAACAGTGTCCCTTAGTGATATGTTTTGGTTAAAAATTCAAAGCAGATTCTACAAGGAAAAAAAAGTAATTTATCCTATTCACAGTAAGAATAGAGGCTGAAAAATGGTAGAATTATGTTATCAATGTTTTGTTTTTTAAAAATAAATACACCACGGCGGAGGGTGTAGCTCAGTGGAGCACTTGCCAAGCAAGTGCGAAGCACTGGGCTCATCTTAACCCTGAAAAAGAAAGTGAGCGAATGCAGTCTCCACATCAGCTCTGACTTCAGCCCGAGTCGGGTCTGCAGCTGGGGGTGGGGGTGAGTTCTGCCCGCCGCGCTCTGCCCTCCTTCTCAGAGACACCTGCTGAAGCTTCCTGCCTGCAGGAGCAGCTCCCAGCTCTGCCCTGCGGACCCCTCTTTCCTAGTGACTTGTCAGCAGCCGGATGTCAGCACTCTGGACCAACACTGTGTCCAGTGTGACAACTCACACTAGAGGCCAGCATTCCTCACAGCCCGGGGTGGGACCTGGGCCGGCCACCTCGTCACCTCGAGTCTCGGGGCCCCTCCAAGAGGCCGTTCTCCCACTCAGAGGTCCCCCCTCACTGACAGCAGCGCAGAGGCGTCCTCATCTTCCCCATCCTCGCCCTCCACACCTAAAGCACGGCTCAGCCCCCAGAGGTCTATCCATCCCTCCGGCCACGCTGCCAACGCCACAGATTCCCTAGAAATGCTGCTCACCTTCCTCTGCCATTTCCGCTAAAAGCTTCTATTCTTGCAAATGCAAAGAAGTCCCGGCCATCATAGTCGTTAGAAGTGCATCACCTGACACAGGTCACAAAACCCTGAAGAAAGGAGAGTCCCAGTTAGAGAAACCTGGCACGTCTACGTACGAAACACCCTGGATTATATATGTTTACAATTTAAATAAAATGGCTAGTAATTTCAGTTCTTTGTGAAGGCTGGAACCCAGCCACATAAGGCTAAATGATACCATCAACAGGAATCTTTATTGCAGAGGATGAATGAGTCAGCGTAAGCTAAGTGGCCTCTCCAGGAGGCAAAAATAAGTTCTCCTTGTCAGCAACCTTGAGTGCAGGGAGGCTTTTCAGTGTTCCTCCTTCACCTACAAACCTCCCATACAAAGAAAGGCCAGAAAACATTTTTACCTGGTAGCCAGTGGCAGAGCCGAGGCTCAAGGACACCAAGCTAGAGATCCACAAATGAGTGCATCAGTTCTGTCCTGAGCCACGTGCAACCTCTGCTCTGTCCAGCCTTCGCCAGGGTCCGGGCCGGAGGAGATCTGGGGGAGATTCAGAACTGCTTGCTGAGCGGGCCGAACTGTTCCTGTGTGCGAATCTCTGAAGTAGGGGAGACTAAGTCCTCCTAGACAGACATTCCTCCCTTGAACAGGCCTGGAGTGGGACAGTCGCACTGTGGAAATAACAAGGAGGGGGCAGACCCGAGCTGTGAGCTGCGCCTGCCGCCTGCCACCTGCCTCATGTCCACCAGGCTCCAGACACCATCATGCTGAGAAACTCGTGGGAAGTAGCTTAGCCCAGGAACAACACCCAGCCCTGCAGCGCGAGCGGCCCTCTGCCGTCCCCTGATGTGTGTGTTGGTGTAAACGGTGCCGAACAAGCTTGATTCCCTCAGAATCCTCAGGATGAGCTTCACCTGACTTCACATAATCAATTTTAACTTCGACTTTGGGTAGGTGAAATTCAGCACAAAAGTCAAAGCAATGAAAGAAAATATACCCGAAACAGAGGGAAGTGTCGATAAATAAGCTCTTGCCAGCCTCCTGAAGACCTGAAGCAGAAAGGCAGCCAGTGCCCTGCACAGCTAGGGGAAGTAAGCACAGACAGCCGTGCAGGTCAGGGGAGGCCAAGCCCGTGGCGTCCAAGTTCCCGCCCACCCTCGCACTGCCCCCAGTGGGACAGTGGCGGACGAGCTGGGGCCTCACCCGATCTCCTCCCTACTTCCGGGGCTCACAGAGCCAGCTGAGTCCAGACTCCCTGGACTGGCGTGAGCAGTGCTGACCTCCCAGGACCCACAGCCTCCTCATGATGGTGCATGAGTTCGATGGAGGCAGCAGCTCCTTCCAAAGGCAGAGAGAGCATCGTCCTCCTCGAGACAGTGTCAGCTGTGTCTCATCACACTTTTAAAATCCATTTCTCACAGAAGCTCCCCTTATAGCTCTGTACAACAAGAGATGCCTCCTGTCCCCTCCTCGTCAGCTCCACCAAGGAACAGCCTACACACAAACAGTGTGCTCACGCACAAGTGTCCAGTTTGATGGATCCCTAGCAGCCACAGGGTGGGAATTTCCACCCACTCCTCACCAGCCCAGGCCAGCGGTGGCTGATGTGACTTCTGTGTCTGTGAGTTACCTTCTCCTTCTCCACACTTCCACAGAAGCAAAGCCGTGGGTCTGAACGCGTTCATATTTAGTCGCTTTTGCTCCGCATCCTGCTGCTGCTCCCCCCGTTGTTTGACTTCTCCCCTTGCTGACTGTGTCCCCCTGCCTGTACTGTGCAGATCTATGTATTTCATGCAACTGCTGTGCATGGACAATGGTGTACCTTTCAGTTTGGGGCTCTTCGAGTTAACATACATTCATGAACAGAGTTTGATATCCCTTAAGTCAACACCAGGCGGCAAAATTCTTGGTAAAAATGTTCTTAATTTTGGAAAGAAACCATTGTCCAAAGCAAATGTGAGTGGTTTTATACTCCTACCAGGAAATGGGCAAGTGTCCCAATTGTGTGTTTAGGCAGCTTACCCCACTGGGCTCCGAGCCACCATCTCCCTGCCTGGTTTGTACTTACACTTCAACCCCGAGGAAGTTAGGGGTGAGCAGGGTCTGGGTGGGAAGGTCTACAGCAGAGGCCCTGGCCACCGTCCTGCGGGAGACCTTGCTGCGAGGATGGGTCTCATTGTCTCTGAGATCTAGGTTGCTTCCTCTCCTTAGATCTGTCCTATTATGTAAAGTAATGTAAATTCTACACATGTTCCTAAAAGAATTGCTCAAGACTTCTGTGAAATGTTTACAGATTTTTTAATAAGTAAAGACAAAGTCACTTACAGAGACTCCTCCTTGTCCTACATCCTCATCGATGTTTTGATTTGTTACTTTTCCTTGGCAGCTTTCACTGTGGGTGTGAAATGGCGTTGCGCTGTAGTGCTGTTCACACAGCCTGATGACTATGGATGCTAAGCACCTTTTATTGCCATCCACGTACCTTCTAATCAAATCTTCTGCTTATTCCCTTGTTAGATTATCTCCCTATTAAAGAACCTAAGTTATTCAGGTACTTTATACCAGTTCATTGCCTGATATATGCTTTGTGAATATTCTTTTTCCAACTGAAGCTTTCCTTTGTATTCTGTTAATATTTTGAAGGAAGAAGCTTTGAGTTTTGATGTAGCCCAATGTTTCCATGCTTACATTGTTCCTATGTCCTAAGAAACCTGTGCTTTCTCTAAGACCACTGAGAATTTCTGTGATGCTTTTCTTCTAGATGTTTTATAATTTTAGTTTGTGCTTCTTGGTCTGTGATGTATGTAGAGTTCATATTCTGTGTGCACTATGAGATAAGCACTGGGGTTCACTTTTCCAAATGAATATTTAATTGTTCTACTACCTTTCACGGGTGATACTTCCCTACGCACACTGTATTATCTTGGTCTCTTTCTTCCCTTTAAGTTTATCGGTACTTTTCAGGTATACAGCATGTTCACATTCGTCCTTAGGGATCTGTACATGATATATCTTGGCTCTTATTTTCTCCATTCTCCTACCTCACCATTTATAAAAACTTCGTTTCCATTTTCTTGTTTTATTTCCTGCTATTTTCTCTCCCCTCTGGCTCCCGTAGCATGCGGGGGCTGGGGACAGAGTACGGCACAGAGCAGGCTCCTTTAACCTTGAGGAGCGTACATTCTAGTAAAGAAGGACAGAAAATAGATCTACAGTGGACAGACAGATGGAAATCCAGAAGAAAGTAGAGATGGGCAGAATTGCGGGCACTGCAAAGTTCCCTGAAAGGTAAACAGTGCGGTGCAGACTGACTGGACAAAGAGGACCATCCTCAAGAAAGCCTGCCAAGCTGAAGAGAGCAGGAGACCAAAGGCGGGCAGCGAGGGCAAAGGACACAGGAGGGGCGGGGTCCTGCGGGGCTGGGGCGACGGTGCGCCATGCTGGGACCGCGTGGCCACAGGAGGGACGGAGAGGCGTGGCAGCCTCACGGGCCCCAGCAGAGTATCTGCACTTCGTTCTGAGACTAACAAAAGCCTGAAGCCTGGGAGGATCTGCAGCAGGCTGGGACGACCTGACTTTTGCTTGGCCAAGATCAGCTCCAGCGGGTCCACGAGGAAGGCAGGCGACCACAGGAGCTGTGGGCAGTGACGCAGACCGTGCCTCGGCCCTGGCGACGCTGGGAAGGGGTCTCAGCCGGGGCACACTTAGGTGCTGGCACCATGCACCAAGATGCACTGCAGGGCCTGAAGTCCAGGGAAAGGGCAGGAAGAAGGGGCGCTCATGTATTTGGCCAGGGATGCCCTTCGCCGGAGTCGGTTTGGATGGGACTCATTTTGGGGGAGGAAGATGAAAACCAGACACTTCTGCTTGGAGCATGTTAAGTTTTGAGTATGCACAGACATTTGCACACTCATTTCCGGGCACGCAGTTCTGCTGTACCACACAGGAACTCAGGCGGGGTGCAGCACCTAGGGGTGCAAGCCCAGAGGAGAGAAATCACCCAGGGTGAGCGTCGAGGGAGGACTGAAGATTCGGGGAGAGAGAGAATTGTATAAGGCAGTCTGGGCGTGTTCCACAGCAGAGTGCCAGCTTTGTAGAAGGCTCGCCTGCTCGGGGCACCTGCAGAATGTGTCCGCTGCCGGTGTTGCACGAGTGCTTCCGCTGTCCGCTGTCCACTGTTCACTGGACACGATGCTGGGTGAGTTACACGGCTATCTCCTGAGAAGACGGGCGCTGCCATCATCCTCAGAGAGGCCGAGAAACGTGCTCAAAAAGACAGGGCGGCCCCAGGGCCTCTGCACTAAAGCTGGTGACGCTAAATCGACGACATCGCGCTCTGGCAACATGAGGAACAGGGAACTCACTTCGCGATCGCAGCTCTGTCCAGCGCAAGATGTCAGCGACCAGAAGAGGTGCCATTTGTATAAGAGAGACTTCCTTCCATTTAAACTAAGACACAATTATCCCTTAAAATACTCATAAATAATTCTTAAAAGAACTCATTTACCCTTCATTAAACAAACATTTGTTTCGTATATCAAGGTGATTTATTAGAAAAGGAAAATATAGAGGAAATAAATCGATTTTTCTAAAACTGTTTCATGTTTGAGTCCAGTACTTCCAAAACATCACTTTCTCAGTAATATTAGTGTCAACATATTATCTCACAAAGAAAAAATTCATCCTTTGCACGTTTCCTTTGCATGGACGAAGTCTTTCCTAACCCACCCCTCAGCTAAAGGCTGTTACTGCTGGGTTCCTAAGGCTGCACTGCCAGGGGAGATGCCGGCCAGCTCCAACCCTGTCCCCCGACGCCGCTAAAGACGCCCGTTTCCCACCCTCCTCGACAACCTCTTGCTTTGAAGGTTTTTTCCTATGTCTTCTTTTCTACCAAATGCTGCTGCTGGGTCTCCTTGCTTGGAGGGGGATAGCCGGGAGCACAGCGTGTCCGATTTCACAGGTGTGAAGTGCACAGCCCTCGCGTGCCAGGCTCCAGGGTCCCGGCTCCTGAAACAGAGGGAAGGAGGAGACGTGGGACCTGGCCCGGCCAGGGCAGGGGGGCCAGGCTGGGCCTCGATCGCCAGGCAGGCGGCCCTGCGCAGCCCCAAAAGCTGTGCCGCAGCGCTGCTACTCGCTGTTTTCAAAGCGGAGCAGCGCCATCTAGTCGTGAAAACAGGAACTGCCGGCCCTAAACACCCGGGTGGTTAAACCACAAGTCCTTTCATTGAGGACAATTATACAGTCAAATTCTGTAAGCGATACTGTCTTATAAATAATATCTTATAAATAATATTGTCTTATAAATAATAGCCACGGCCCAGAAATTCTTCATAGATAGCGTGCGTACTCTCCAGAAATTTACGTAAGTGTCCACAATAACTTTCAGACCCTTTCATAAAATCTAGGCAATATTAGCAAGAACGGATGCATTTTGCCCAAAGACAGATGTGTTTCCGTAATGAAAAAATTGCTTACTTTTAGAAATGCATCACGCAGTGAGGCTCTTAAGCCATAATTCACCTTTCCCTATTGCAAGATTTTACAAATTACCGTGAGAATATATTGTGTTTTAATTCTTTATTCCCTCAGGACTCCTTAGTAATTTTTAACTGGCCTTTCTTCATGGAGTAAGTATTTTCCATTCTTCTTTCTCAAAATAGACACTTTCCCGATAGTTTAACAAGTGCTGTTTCTGGGACAGTTTGTAAAATATGACAAAACTTCTTCTATTAGATATTAATTACTATATGTAAAGTTGAGCTACATTCCACAGAAACTGACTTTATTTTAACCTTTGGTTTCCTGATCCTTTTGGATTCTCAGCCATGACTTCATCTTGTTTCTGCAGTGAGTGGCATCAGCAATATACAGGGTTTCATCCCGAATTCCATCTGTTCCAAATACCTCTTTATTTCCTCATTGTGGGTACAGAATGAAACTGCGATTCCTGTGACCCCATCTCTCACCAGCCTGGACTCTCGGGGTCCCCGCTGAGGATGTGGAGGGTGAAGACTCAGCAAGGGCAGGTGGTGGCGGGGTTGTAAACAAGGTCCAACACTGAGGAAAGTCCCCGGACCCAGGGGAAATGTGTTTTAACACAGATATCTTCCAACAGAGAGAAGAAGAAGCTGCATCAAAAGACAACCACGTAAGCGTGAGCACGTCGGCCTGCACGGGTGTCGCCTACCACGCTGCTCACCGTCTCACCCCAGCCTTGCTGCTAACATGTCCAGAGACGACCTGAGACTGCCTGTATGGCTCCTCCACCTCCTGCCTCTGAGAAAAAACCAAGTTGATGGCATCTCAGAAACATCATCTCTCCAGCTACAAGATTTACCTCTGAAAAGTGTGCTTCAGTCACCTGAGCTGTGGCCGTGCAGGGCTGTGTCCCACACCCTGGCAAAGGTGGCTGCCAGGAGGGACTCATGGCAAAAGGTGGGCACTGCTACCAAGACCTCTCATTGTTTGTTTTCCTGTTGCTAAAAACATTGCTGCCAGTTTAAAGCGATTGGCTAGCACAGGCTCAGTGTCCCAGAGGGTCAGAGGCAACAGCCCCACGGGGTTTGCCAGGCTGTAAGGTGCGGGGACGCCCGGGAGAGTCTGCCCACCTGCCCTGGCTTGGTGCCCCCACCCTCACCCTTCCTGTCCCGGTCTCCTCCAGCCTGACATCCCCGATACAAGGACCTGTGACAGTGCGGGCCTTCCGACAACCCAGGGGCCCACCTCCCCTCTCCAGCCCTGAATCCCAACCTTCTCCACGGTGTGTGTTGTGCAAACACGATGGCTGACTGCTCAGGAGTGGTGGAGTGAGCATCTCCCCCTGGAAACTGGCTGGACTCGCCTGTCACTGTCCCAACACACTAAAGATATGCACTTGGAATCAGTGTGGGAAAGAACAGACAGGGATAAAGAAAACATGGCAGTTACACACACAGTGGGCTGCTCCGTCGTGCGGAGGATAAATACGAGGCATCTGTAGGAAAAGGGATACAGTTGGAGACCGTGTTATGAGAAATGAATCAGACACACAAGCTTAAATATCACACAGTTTCTCCTATATGAGAAACCTACATATAATTAATTTAAATGGTAAAATAAAGGACTGATAACAGGACACAAGGGAATAAATCTTTTGCACACAGAAAGGGGACCAACAGGAGGAGGGGCACAGAGGGAGGAGAGGGGAAGGGATGGAGAAGACTTGGGATGTGTCGTGTACACGTACCAACTCCCCAGAGGACCGCACTCATTATGTACTGCAAACCATTCCTACAAAAAAATAGGAATCAATTGGGCCAGGGAGTTAGCTCAGTGGTTCCGGCGCCTGTCTCGCAAGCGCAAGGACCCGGGTTCGATTCCCCGGTAACCACATAACAATACTGGGTGTGGAGACCCACACCCAGCAGCAACCAGTACCACATACCACAGTGCCGGGCGTGGTGGCTCACGCCTGTCATCCCAGCACTCGGGAGGCAGAGGCAGGAGGA
>PVIR01003063.1:0-10175 GCA_004026965.1 Petromus typicus | reverse complement strand
AGGAATCAATTTTTTTTTTATTGAAGACAGAGTCACGCTATGTAGTCCAGGCTGGCCTCAAACTCATGGTGATCCTCCAAGCTTAGCCTATAAAAAGGTTTAAAAGAATAATGGTGAGCTTTGTACCTGTCGTAAAGCTGTAGTCTTTGAAGATCCCAAAGCAATGTAGATCGCCCTGCGTGGATAATTGAACAACTTACGTTTGGGGGTTAGTCACGGCTTCCAGCCTGAGGAGTGGCCCTGCCCTGGCCGTGCCTCTTCCCAACTGGCTGTAGGTTAATAAAGGAGTGGTTAGAACTCCATCCGCAGAGGCTGGACGTCAGCAGATTCGCTCCAACCCTGGCTTAGCAAGGCCTCAGTTGAGTCCTCTACACCCCGGGGCTCCGGTTAGCCACCTGCACAAACAGCCTGGGCCAAGTCTGCTGAGGTCAAGAATGACCGTGTGTGTGGGGTCCCTAGTACCCTGTGAGCACCAAGCAGTGAGCACTTACCCTGGGCATCTCTGAGCTCTACCCCACCACAGTCCCGCCACGCCACCCTGCTCCCCCTTTCCAGCCAGCAGTTCTTGCTTCAAAGAGCAGGCTCCATCACCCTAGCCATGGCGGGGCATGCCTGTCTTCTAAGTGCTCTGGGAGGCTGAGGCAGGAGGATTGTACATCCTGGACAACTAGGAGACTTCCTAAGACCCTCTCCTAAAATAAAAAATAAAAAGACCGGGGATGTAACTCGACATGACGGTCTGGAGTTCAGTCTCCAGTACTGATGACAACAAAATCACCCCATCGCTGTGCTGCCCCCTGTGTGGATCCCGTTTTCCTCAGTCCACTCTTCCTCTTTCAAGTTATTCTCACTGCTCCTTCGTCCTTCTTTGTGTAAGCTTATCCTTCCTGTTTTTTTAAATGTAGACCTCTCGTCCCATCACAAACGTCGCCATCCCCACGTCTGCTTCAGTGCTGGGTGCAGGACCGGCCTTCATCTGACACACTAGGTTCCAATCATCCTATATCTCCTCAGCTAAATCACATGTTCCACAAAGATAAGAGTTTTCCCTCATTTTGCTACCTAAGGCGCGTCCACACGGCCTAGAAACTGGCCAGACACCAAATAGGTGTGCTAAAGTGTTTCTAGAATAAATGAATGGCTGAGTGCTCACACAGATGGCTGTGACCAACCATCTTCCCCGTGTCTCCTCTCTCCATGTCCCCAGCCCTGCGCTCTGTGATGACTTCAACCCTCACAGCACACACCCCCAGATGCCAGCGGCCTCGGCCGCAGGCGTAGACACTGGGCAGCGTGCGATCACGTGGTCACCGTCCTGGGGACGCGGGGAATCTGAGTGACTGGGAAATTTCTTTCTCTCAAAACATCAGGACTCCTACCTGGGGGGTTAAGAAAAGGGTTCGGGCTTGCCATCAGCGTGCTGGGACTGTCACTCAGGAGGCATGCAGCCCTGGGACTTCCCTGAGCTTTTGTTGTCCTGTCCTCAAACAGGTAATGTCTTGGCCTGCTCATCACCAGTGTGGTCCCAAACCAGTCCTCTGGGAGGAGCTTTGTGAATGTTCAGGTTTACAAACTGTAAGTGGTTTAATGACATTTTCCCCACTGTGAACATTGTCATCTACTCACACACGTGGAAGAAACACAGATAAACCACTTCACGCCCACTCACACGGCCACTGAATGTGGAGAAGGATGTGCACGACGGGGGCTGCTCTGAGTGGGGTCCAGAACAAGGGCAGGACCCACAGGGCTCCCGGCTGCGGTGCAGGCCTCTCGGTCCCGGGCCACAGGGCGCTCACAGCGTGACGGCAGGGAGGCTGCTGCCCAGAGTCTGGCAGCCCCAAAGTGGATCCCACAGATTCAGAGCAAGGTCTGCCGCTCTCCCAGTGGGCTGCTACCGGGCCTAGAGGGCACTGAACTCCTGATGGGACACCAGCTCACATGATGCCAGTGTGACCCAATCTGCCCCCCACACACTGGGCACTGTCTGACAGGCTGTGTCGTAAAGCTGGACGGGCACAGCAATGGTCCATATTGAGCAGAAGAGGTGTCCCCGTGTCTGGACCCAAGCAGGTCCTGAAGACACAAGTAAGCGGCCCAGATGCCCAGTGTGAGCTCCACGGGTGGAGCTCTTCCCTGGGGGCTCAGCCTGTGGCCCGATGGCAGGTTCATCAGACTGGACTCTTCAGTCCCGGACGGGCAGCGTGGGTCCCTACTGAAATAGGTTTGCCCTCTGTTGACTTCCCTTCCTGCATGAGATGCTGCCGCCAAACTGCTGTGCAGTATGGAACGCTCCCCCCAGCAGCGTGGTATTCCCAGCCTTGGCTCTGGCCAAGGGAGGCATTTTATGGCCACAGAAGTGAGGCCGCAGGTTCATGCTCCTGGAATTCACACATCTTCCCATGTTTTCCACCACCAAGAAGCAGCTGGATGGATAGGACAGTGGAATGGCCTTTTTAGGAGGGATTACAGGGCAGCTAGATGACGATACCTTGCAGGGCTGGGGCAGAGTTCTTGGGAAGGCTGGATAAGCTCCAAATCAGTGCTTGCTATGTGCTGCTATTTCTTCCATAGCCAGGATTCACGGGCCCAGGAATCAAAGGGCAGAAATGGGAATGTACCACTCGCCATTACTCCTAGTAATACACAAGCCAAGCTTCTGCTTCCTGTTCTGGGGGTCTTACGCTCTGCTGGCCTTCAGGTCCCAATTTCAGAAGGAAGGAGGCTTCTTCCACCAGGCACAGTGATTTCATTGAACTGGAAGCTGAGACTTTCCTCTAGTCATCTTGGACTAAGGGGAGTTAAGAGACTTCTGACTAACCCAGACTAACAAGGGAAAGTGGATTGGAATCCACCATGAATTTGAGGAAGAGTTTGTTCACAGTGCAGAAGATCCCTTAGTATCTCCTACTACCACCATGTCCTGGTATAATCACAATGCAAACCTACAAGAATGCAATCCAAGGAAGAGAACAGATGGCCCAGAGTCCTGGGCAATAGAGCTATAGGGGGCCGGGGATTTAGCTCAGTGGTTCTGGTGCCTGCCTTGCAAGTACAAGGGCCTGGGTTTGATCCCGGTAACCATACACCACAGTGCCAGGTGTGGTGACTCAGACCCACCTTCAATCAGTACCACATACCACAATGCAGGGCATGGTGGCTCATGTCTGTAATCCCAGAACTCAGGAGGCAGAGCCAGGAGGACTGCTAAGTTCCAGGCTGAGTTTAAGACCTGCCTGAACCTCAAAGTGAGATCCTGTCTCAAAAAACTAAACCAAAAAAAAAAAAAAAATGGAGCTGTAGTTTTCCATCCAGGTAAAGAACCAAGACCTGCTGAAGTGCTTACTACCCAGTGGTAGTAGAATAAGGTAGTTATAAACACCAACTGTGACTACATGACCAGTTACAGAAATAGGATTGTAACTGCATAATTATTCCCTTCCTTTATTGTTGATATTCTGGTGCATGTATACATATATATTAAGCAAATACCTTTTGTTGTCTTTTTTTGCATTCCTGCACCATGTAATATAGCGTGATTGACTTACTATTAGGAATTAAGTATTGGGGCCGGGGAGTTAGCTCGGTGGTTCCGGCGCCTGTCTTGCAAGCGCAAGGGCCCGGGTTCGATTCCCCGGTAACCACATAACAATACTGGGTGTGGAGACCCACACCCAGCAGCAACCAGTACCACATACCACAGTGCCGGGTGTGGTGGCTCACGCCTGTCATCCCAGCACTCGGGAGGCAGAGGCAGGAGGACTATGATGTGAGTTTGAGGCTGAGCTGAGGGCCAGCCTGAACCACAAAAAAGTGAGACCCTGTCTCCAAAAACCTAAAAAAAAAAAAAAGGAATTAAGTATTGTTTAATCTCCATTGTTATAGTTAAGGAGAAGAGTAAGGATAGCCGAAATGAAAGCTTTACCTCCTACTTAGCATTTCCACGTATACACAGGATAGTTCTAGCATGTGGAATAGAATATGAAGTTGTTATTGATTTTTTTTGGAAATTAAGTATGGTTTAAGGAGATGCGTTTTGCTGTCAAGTTGACAAATGGTGGGTTATAACTACTAATCATGATTGTCAACTTGATTGAATTGAGAAGCCCCTTGCAGATCTGCAAAGCACACTTCTAGGTGTGCTGTGGATGTTTTCAGAGATGACTAGCATGGTGGCCGAAAGCTGAGGGTAGAAGTCCCACCCTAATTGTGGGGACAACAGCCAACAGCCATGCAGCCTGGATGGAAAGGGAGGAGAGGGACGAAGTCAGCCCACATTTGAAAAGCTCCACTCTACCCAAGCAGGTGCATCTTCTGCTGCAGCCATTGCCTGTGGACATCAGACTCCAACTTCTTCAGGCTTTCAACATGGACTCATGCCAACGACTGTCCGTGGAGCTTCTAGACCTTCAGTGTCAATCTGAACTGTATCCTTGATCCCTCTTGCCCTAAAGTTTCTGGCTTTGTGCACTGAGCGGTTCTCAATTCCCTGTCTGTCCAGCACTGTGAACTATCCTGCCATGATCTGTAAACTTACCTGTGTTAGTTATTTTTCTCTTATTGCTGAGACAAAATACCCAACACTCAAAGTTCAAAGTGAAACAACTGTGTGGCTCACAGTTCATGAGGTTTCAGTCCGTAATCAGCTGCTGCAAGGCAGGGACAGAGACAGGCATCGCAGCTAAGACATAGCATGGTGTGCACAAAGTAGCAAAGGCAACAAGAGGGTTTAACAGCATCTTTCTACCCTTTTATTTTATTTAGACTACTGGGGTTAGGGTAGAGTCAAACCAATCTCATGCCTTTAATCCCAGCATTGTACACAGTCTAGATTCAGGCACCTCCAAAATAGCCCCAGCTCATTTGCATAAGTCTTTCGAGGGACAGCTCAACACAAGCCATAATACTGCCTAAGAAGCCCCCTTGCTGAAATATATACATTTCCCATTGCTTTGGTTCCTCTGGAGAACCCTCATATTTTGGATGGAATGTAAAATGATACAACCACTTGGAAAAATAATTTAACAATTTCTTAGTGGATTAAACATAAATTTTTATAGGACCTAGCAATGCAATGACAAAAAGAAAAACTTGGTCACAAAGAATAAAAATGTACAAAACAAGACAAATATGATTATTCATAGCAGTGTTTTTCATAATGCCAAAGTAAACCAGAAACAACTTGTTTACCAAACGGGATGGACAGAAAATGTATCCATGCAGTGAGATGCTGTCAGCATTGAAAAATGAATGCACTGCAAACCTGCAGTATGCCGTGGGCCACACTAACGATGTTATACTGGGGGCACCAGGAGCAACGGCAGGAGAACCTCCAAATAGTTGCTTCTCCATAAAAGGAAAAAAGACACGAAATCGTTCATCACTCTGGGGACTGAGCAGTGACTCTTTACAACCTGGGACATGTTTATTCAAGGAAACAGTTGAATTTGAGATCATCACTGGGCTTCTGAGCCTGTTCTGTTCCTGGGCCTCTTTGTCCAGCTGTACAGTCATGAGAAACAATAGCCCCCATCAGACAAAACAGCAGCATCACAGCCAACGGAGAGCAGCCAGGAGGGCGGGGCCTCCTGAGTGTGCCATTCCCCTAGAAGCAGGAGTATTTCATCTGAATAGTGGTTCCCTAGGAATCTGTGCATGAGATTTATATGTGTGTGCTGTACTTGCCCTTGGACCTGACTTTTACTGAAATGGCCTGTCCCTGGGGACTGTATAGCTTTCCACTTTTTAAAACTATCTGAGAAGCAGTACTACCAATTAGTGCCACAACAATGCTGACTAGAAAATGTCAAGGAAAATGTTGCTGAATAAAATGTGCATAGTGGGCTTTTGGAAAGCTCTGACAATAGTCTTGGTTGTTTATAAAGTTGGATATAAGGTTTGCAAAAGACGATGAAAGGCCTGAAGAGATCCTAAACGCTCACCTCAGAGCTTAAGGCTCTGACCGACACAGAAGGGACCGTTAAGGCAGAATCCTAAACTGGCTGAGTGCAGGAAGCATCTTCAAAGTGCACACAAAGCTCCTGGGCAAAGACGATAAAACTCACTCCAGGCACAAGGACATTTCACTGCCATCAATAACTGTCCACAAAGCCAGCAGGGCAAGGACTACAGTGGCAAAGCCAAAATTACAGATGTAGCACAGAAAAGTCACTAAACAAATAATTGTCAGCAATAATCACACTGAGGTGAGAACAGAATTTGATTTCCAGGAACCGTGTTATATAATTTAAAATGCTCATTTTTCAACAGGCAATTATTAGCCATGCAAAGAATCAAGATACTCAACTTAGTAGACAAAGATTTAATCAACTACTTTAAATATATTCAAAGAACTCAGGGAACCCATTTCTTAAAAACTAGGGCAGGGGATGGTCTCCCCAAAGAAAAACTACAAGGAGAGCAAGATGTGTTATAAAAAGAATCCAAATAGGAAGACTGGAGTTGAAAAATATACTAATGAGAATTGAAAGTTCAGTAGAGAAACTTTTCCATATATATGAATAAGACAAAAAAATGAATCAGGATTTCTTTTTATATGTCTTGGGCCAGATGTAGCTCAGCAGTGCCGTCCCTGCCCGGCAAGTGCAAGATCCTGAGTTCAATTTCCGGTTCTGGAAAAAAGACTTTAAAAAGAACTCAGACATATGAATATAAATTGAAATTATTCCTAAGAGGAACACAAAGGAAAAATGAACAGAGCCTCACTGCCCAGGGGACTCTAGCAAAAGCGCAAATGCTCGTGTCTTACAACGATGGTGAGGAGAAGAGGCCAGAAAAAAACTTGGAAGAAATAGTGGCCAGAAACTTGCCCAAACTGCTCAACTACATTGATCTACACATCAACTCAACAAATTCCAACTAGTGTAAACTCAGGAGAGATCCATGCCTAAATACACTGTAATCAAAGTACCAGAGGCCAAAGCAGAGAGAATTTTGAAGGTGGATGATGGAATATTGGTCACGCACAACATATCCTCATTCAGGTTCATGGCCATCTTCTCCTCTGAGACCTCGGGGATCAGAGAGCCATGAGAGGACACACGTCACGTCCTGGAAGACAAGACCTGCTAAGCTGGCAACCATCCTCCAGAAGAGGAAGGAAATTAGCAATGCATTTGCCAATAGCTTCCGTGCCTGCTCATATTTAGCAGTATATAAAAATTTAGTGTAGGGGCTGGGGATTTAGTTCAGTGGCGCCGGCACCTGTCTTGCAAGCACAAGGGGCCGGGTTTGATCCCCAGTAATCACATACCATACTGGGCGTGGAGACCCACGCCCAGCAGCAATCAGTACCACATACCACAGTGCCGGGCGTGATGGCTCACATCTGTAATCCCAGCACTCGGGAGGCAGAGGCAGGAGGATTGCTGTGATGTGAGTTCAAGGCTGAGTTCAGGGCCAGCCTGAACTACAAAGCGAAACCTTGTCTCAAAAAAGAAAAAAAAGGGGCCGGGGAGTTAGCTCAGTGGTTCCGGCGCCTGTCTTGCAAGTGCAAGGGCCCGGTTCGATTCCCCGGTAACCACATAACAATACTGGGCGTGGAGACCCACACCCAGCAGCAACCAGTACCACATACCACAGTGCCGGGTGTGGTGGCTCACGCCTGTCATCCCAGCACTCGGGAGGCAGAGGCAGGAGGATTGTGATGTGAGTTTGAGGCTGAGCTCAGGGCCAGCCTGAACCACAAAAAAAGCGAGACCCTGTCTCAAAAAATCTAAAAAAAAAAAAAGAAAAAAAATTTTTTAGTGGATACATATTATAAAACATAAAAAGTTTCCAATACTAACTGTACATACTCATTCAATGTTGATATTGGGCCAAATATTTTGCTGTGTCTTTAGTTTGATACAGATGCCCATTTCAGAGGGAAAATTATGAATATCAGAGTTATTTCAAGTCACAGAGGAAGAAATTTAAAAGTTTACCCACCGATGAGTTTCTTAAAATCTCCAGAGAAAATGAAGTGAAGCAACACGCTAATCTCATGTGGGTATATCTACCATAAATCAGAATCAGAATGTTTTTGTTCATTGTCTTTCAGGACTATTATTGCACCAAAAATTTGTTTTCATATTTAATTCACATAGTGATACCATCTAGTCATTCTGTTCGATATACTCACACCAATATCGTTAGAAATGCTATTTCCTGAGTCAGCCTACACACAATATACGTGTCTTTAATCACAACCTACCTAAGTAAAAAGCAACTGAGGGGGCAACAAACTGACTCAATTACAAGGCAGCTGCTCACCTCTGAAAAATGTCTGTCTTTGTGGAGCTAGTCGTCTATTTTGGAAAATAAATAAACTTGAATTCCAAGCTGAACCAGAATTATGACTGTTATCAGTACTGAAGATCTTCTGAGCCAGATCTTATGCCGAATTCTCCCAACAGCTCAGCGGTGGACAGTATTATGCCCTGTTGCAGACGGACATACAAAGATCAAGCAGAAAATGACAAGGCTAAGATCTGGGCCAGACTCCATGCCACAGTGACAAAATAAGAGGATTAATCCTGAAATTTGCCTTCAGTATGGCTCACACCTCTGACCTTGCTCGGCAGGTCACCGATGGTCTCCCTGCCGTCGTTACAGTGACGGTGACATCCTGGCCTGAGTTGACCCTTGGCTCCTGGCTCCGCCCTCTCTGTCCTCAGCCCCTCTCTTACCGTCCCCAGCACGGAAACTTCTGCGCGGCCTCTCTAGGACAAGGTACCGCACTACCGTGGTTTGCTCCAAGTGCTTTGCCTTATCTTTCTTTTCTGTTCATGCAGTTCAGCAGATATCAGCGTCTGCTGTGTCGGCGGGGAAGAAGGGACGCTGCTCAGGGCCGCCGCCGGAGGAAGCAGCGTTTAAGCTGACAGGGATGGGTGGAAGGTGTCCAGTGGAGAAGAATCATCCTGGCAAAGGCTCCGGGAAAGCAGGTGAGATCTTTTACAAAAGGGAAGGGAGCCGAAAGGTGGAGGGAGGAGGAAGGGGGAGAATTAAGATGAGTGATGAGCATGTACCAATAAAAATTAAAAATAAGGAAAGCAGATAAGGAAGCTGCAAGTGAGAAAACTCAGGCCATTGCCACTGCCATTCCCCAGCCTGCACAATTCTTCATGCAAGTACAAGGGGCTCAGCCACTCCGACTGCCGCTCTGCGTCTGAGGCCCCTTTCCTGTTGCCCTCTCCCCGACACACAGTGAATGCAGCGTCGCTCCTGAGCAGCGAGGGTGCTGCTCAACTCGCTCATGAGACTTCGCAGCTGCTGGCTGGACTTCTTGGGGCACTGGCCTTGGGGAAGCGGCTCTTATCTAAGTCCTAGCGCCCTGCTCGAGGAAGCCAGAAGCCACCGCTGGGATAACATCATACTCGTCTTCCCCTGACAGCCCATCACCTTCCAAAAGATGATCTGCTGCCTGAATGTGGTCTGAGGCTCAGATCGAATCCCTCTATTGGCTGTCCACGGCCTTGCCCTGCCGAGAGCGAGGCGTCACATTCACCCGGCGCCCCTGACCTCGCCCTGATGCCTGGCGCCTCTGCTCTCCAGCCTGTGTTGCTCAGAGTCGTGCAGGTTGCTGGTCTTCCTGGAGGGCTGTGGGGAGAAAGTGAGGGCAGACCAAGAAAGTGGGAAGGCCGTGAATTACAGAAGCCCTTTATCCCCAGTACTGAGGATCGGGCTTCCGTACCCAGATATACCCCAAGCCCTTTCGGCCCTTTTTGTTTTTTACTTTGAGACAGTGTCTTCTAAAATTGTTAAATTGCCTAGGCTGGGATCAAACCTTCAATCCTCCTGCCTCAGCCTCCCAGAGTGCTGGAATTACAGCCATGTACCATTACACCCAACTAAAGCATTTTCACATGAAGCAGAATTTAAATTTTGCTGTAGTAGAAGAGCTGACAGGGATGGGTGGAAGGTGTCCAGTGGAGAAGAATCATCCCGGCACGTTCCCTCCAGCTTCAGACACACTCGCAGGAATGGCGGCACATACTGATTTCGCCCTTCAGAGATTTCCTAACAACCTGCACAGGAATCAGGATGGGCACAGCCCTGAGCTGTCCTGGCAAACAAGTCAGATAAAAGGCCTGGTGCTTCAGAAGGAAAATCTGGCGCCCCAGAGTCTGAAGTTCCCGGAAGCTTCGATTCTCAACTACTGTAGAAACATTTAA
>PVIR01003062.1:69110-93574 GCA_004026965.1 Petromus typicus | reverse complement strand
ATTTTACATTTACTCAGGAGATAATACTATATGAAATTAAAAACTATTCCTGTCTTCCTACCTAGATGAGAATCTATTTTGCTTTGGGTAAATATATTCTATAGTTTGTATTATTAATCTGTTTACTTGTATGCAGTCAAATGTATCATGTTTATATTAAAACAGAAAGTTTTTGAGCCTCTAATTTGATGTTTTACAGGCCAGGAAGTTAGGAATTTTCTAATGATTACATGTCTTTGAATAATTCCAGTAAATAATACTAAGTGCTCTTTGGAATCATTATAAAATTTTGTGGTAAACTGATTCATCCTGGTGTCTTTTGTACTTAATATTTTTAGTGGTTTATTCTTAATTTGTTCCTTTTTTCCCCCCTTTTTGGTGTGATTAAAGTTGTCTGCAAGGGCTTGATTCTTTTCTCAATAAAATAGGATCTGAGAATTTACTGATTTCAGATGATCATCTTAGGCCTGATTTATTCACAGAGGTAGTATTACAAAAATTTCCAGTAAATCTTCTTTGATAGTTTCAGCTGCATCACTCTTTTTGAATTTAGGGATCATATGTTCTTTTCTTACATAGGAATAAATATTTGAAGTTACTTTTAGAAACTAATATTTTTTCTAGAAGCTTTTAATTGTAATACTTTAAAAAAGTATCGGTATAAATTTATTGAGAAAATATGTGATATTGTACTACAAACTTAGTAACATTTAAAAATGAATTTACAGCCACATGTTCATACATGTCTGGGCGAAC
Source organism: Petromus typicus (assembly GCA_004026965.1). Classification (NCBI taxonomy): domain Eukaryota; kingdom Metazoa; phylum Chordata; class Mammalia; order Rodentia; family Petromuridae; genus Petromus; species Petromus typicus. Next base: position 92,818 of record PVIR01003062.1, on the reverse strand, counting down.
ACATGTGAAGCGGTGATAGTCACAGTCAGTTCATAGAGACCCCTCCCTTGCAGTACTCCTCACCCCACATCATTGATAACCAGTTGGGAAACTACAATTAAATGTTTACGATGAGTGTTCTTCCAGTCCTAAAACTGTTCACTAACTTTTGGATGCAGTCCCTTTCAACTGGGATAGAAAGCTCTAAATCCATGACAAAAAAATATTTTAAAAAGTTAGACCCTAGAAGTTTAAGTAACAATGTCTTTCTGATTTAGCCTATCATGGGAGGCACTGATTATTAGTTGAGTCATTGAGTGAATGAACGAATATTTGAATGATGACTGAGACTGCGCCACGTCTTCCCAGTGTTTTGATGTAAGTAAGGAAATAACCCCTAAATGGGAAATGGGAACTTTACCAGGAAAACTTAATGTCTGTAGCCCAGAAAGAAGCAAGAATAATTCCTGCAGCTGGATAACAATGTCAAACCCTTTTCCCAGTTTGTATTGTGCCAGCAAATATTTTTGTTAATTCTTTTCTATAATTGTGATTTTTTTTGAGAAGTAGTGTTAGGAAAGGTAGCAGTCTGGGCCTTTTTGTGAATCTTGCCTTTTTCAGTTAAATGATAAAATTAACAGAAATACACTTCAGAATGGGAAAGCCCAGTTGTGCCTTCAGAAAAACCTCCCTTATTTGTGTTCTTTTTTAACTTTTCTGTTTTTCTTTACAATTGTGTTTTAAAATATCTGATATACACATTTTGTCTTTCATCCTTATAAAAGACCTTCAGCAGACTGTATCACTGTATTTGAATCGCTGTGCAGTAAACACTGGATCTATTTTCTCCTATATTACACAGTATAGAAAGTTATGTGCATCTTCCTGTTCCCCATCTTTGATTATATCTCTCTCCCTTTCTGTGTGTTTCATTGTGCTCCGTGCTACATTGTCCACCTGCACTGCTGCATTTGGAGAATTATATACACACATTTTCAAATTAAAATCAATTGATTTTTTTCATTGTAATTTCCAGCCTTTACTTGAAGTTTACAAAGTACTTTTCCCCCACAGATTGCATAGATACTCACCAGGTTCTGCTGTCTCTCTTTTCTTATATGTGATTCTCTTAGAATTAGTTCTGATCTACCTAGAAGTTTGCTATTAAGTTCATCAGTTACTGTCTGGCCCTGATACCAACTAATCATCTTTCTGTTTTTATTGTTTCTATTTTGTGGTATAACATTAATTGTGCCTTAATACTAGTATAGTAAGCTATCAGAATAAGATAGTATTTTGAAAATGCTTTCTCAGCCTTTCTTTCTGTTGACCTATTCTTTTGAGGATTTGCTCATTTGGAACTTGTATTTACTACCCTGCTTCTCTTTTGGCACTATTTTTTCCCCTTCTGTTTTAAATTTTTATTTCTGCACTATCCAGAATTGAAAAAAATTGATCCACATGTAAGTGCTTACAGGCAGCTGGACTGTTACATTCATCATTTTAGTCCCTGGAGCCCTTACTAAGATTTCTTAATTTTAAAATTAGAACATTTTGAGATAAGAGAAAGTACAGAGAAGAAAGTAAATTAGTCTCACCACTCAAATGTATCTAATATTGTTTAGTGTTGCAAGACATAATTTTCTTCAAACTGTATAATTAGAGAATAATTTATGTGTGAAGGACTCATGGATATATATATATATATGTATATATTATATATATATGTTAAATATACTATTTTGTTACATACCTTTTCATAATAATTCCATGCCTTTAAATAGTCTCATGACTTAAATGGGTTTTTAAAATATTCTAGTATTCTCTGCAATCTGTATGCTAAATAATCAGGTAATATGAAAGAATATGCTCTTATTTCAAATGATTAAATTTCAGAGCAATCATAGGAAGAGAACACTTAAATCATCTCTAAGATGCAAAGGTATATTTGTATTTTCTAGGGCTGTATCAGCCCCTGAATGATTATTTTGTGCTTGTTGAATGAATAAAATAAGAGGAGGAAAACAAATTATATATTTCATGATTTCTAGGGAACCTTAATAGTGTTGGCGAGTGGTAGGTAACATTGTAGTATAAAGATTTGTCTTTAATTATTGGTGTCTCAGGAGAAAGGAGGCATATAAAATTCCAGGGCAGGAGAAATTAGTTAGATGCCAAATAAAACTCGTGAGATTTGGTAGCCACAAAATTGGTGCAATCAGATGTCAAGTGGTGTGGATCTGAATTCAGAAGGATAGTTTTGGGTGTCTCTGCCTAAGACTGAAGGTTCCAAATGAGGAGGCAGGAAAAGCTGCAAGAAACTAGCCAGGCCACTAGAGGAGAGGCAGAAGGCAAGAGAGTGGCACAGAGATGACATACTACCTGCAAGGTGCAGACTGCACTTCGGTTTGTCTCCGAGCATGCAGTACCCTGGGATTCTTAGTCATCAAGCATTCGAGGCCTGGGCAGCGTGACCTTTATTATGGGAGGAGGCCTTGCTGTGTGTGGCGGGCATCCTCACATTCCCAATGTTGAGTTGGGTTTGGTTAAGTAGTCAAGGTGTCTTTGCTAGACATTGTGGGGAGGTTAAAGGAAAGGAATTTTTCTAGGGACTTTTGAAAAATGGTCAGACTTTCTCAACACTAGGACTTTTAGGGTATTATCTTTGAGGAAAATTGTTTCTTGATTCTTGCTCTTTGAATGAGGCTTTGGAAGAGAAAATAAGAGTTTATCTGGCGTGTGGCAGCTAGCCCAATGTGGATGGAATAGAGAGATCAGTGAGGTCGAAACAGGGCACATTAGAAAGTGTGTGTCAGTCCGGGAAGAAGGCCGTCAGCAGTGGAGATTTGGGATTTGGACTTTATCTTGGAAGTGTAAAGTAGGAAGTAAAAAGATCGAAGTACCACATAAACATCACATGTGTATTATTACATTTTAAAAAATGTATATTACAAACAAATGCTGTTTTTCTTTTCTGAATTATCTGTATACCACTTAACTAGAGTAAAAAACATGATTGCAATGCAATTTTATTTTTAATTGCTTTTCATTTATAAAATTGATAATGTTTTTTACTAAAAGCTAGTAAATATAGCATTGAAAACTTTAAAGAAAAGGAGGTACAGGTAATGAGGCTAATAATACTCTTTTATCCTACTAATCTTCCAAGCCTTTTTCTTTTGGTTTAGGTATTTGCATTGTTTTATGAAATATGAATTTTGATAAACTGACAGCATGAGCCCCTGTAGAACATTTTAATGTGTATTAGTTTAAACAACCTCTAAATTGGGGGCCTTTATCTTTTATACTAGAATTAGTGAACTTTTTAAAAGGACACCGTGAGTTAAAAACGTGAAATACTGCATGAAGGGAATGTATTCCGTGAAAAGAGGGACCATTTCTGTCTGTCCTTCCTAACATTCTAAGCAACAGGCCAGGACTGGGTTTGAAACATCACAGACACAGACTAGCATATGTTGAATGGGAATAAAAGCATGTGAGTGATTTCTTGAATTTTATAGTTGTGGTATTCTTCTATTTTGATTTTGTGGCATTTTCTTCTCTCTTCTAGAAGGTATTCTTTTTTTTCCCTAGAAGTTATTTTTACACTAAGATGTAATATGAGCTGTGATCAAAATATATACTGAATATTTAAATTTAAAAGTTATAATAAAAGACATCAGTGTATCTCTCACTGTAATAAAAATTTTTAATTTAAACTTTCACCATTTAATTTGATCATCCCTTGTATGTTGAATAATCTGGTGGGATTTTGTTAAGATAAGTGGAAATATTCTGTTTAGAATTTGTAAATTAATAGTGAATCTATCCCTGACAGTCATGAGCCTTGTGGATTCTTCAGTTTGGGGGAACAGAGTTTCCTTAGTGGCTATTATTTTGCTTTATAAAAAAACAATGAAATGATTCTTTCTCTGTAAGTGCTGCTGGGGATGCGCAGGGCTAGAATCTCCATGCTGAGCAGGTGGTGGAACTTGTCACCAGCTGAATGATTCTCTTTTTTGCACTAGCTTTGTGGCCCTCACTCATATATATTTCTTTTTTTTCCTGAAGGGAACGACTAGTGTCACGTGTCCTTAGGAGTTTCTTAGAGTTAAAATTTCCAATGTTAAATTTCTAAGTATCCAGAGACCATTTTAACAACTGAAAGACTATCAGGGTAAACTAATATAATTTGTACTATTTTCTTTGATTTGATTAGGTAAAAAAGCTCCTGTTTTATTTAACAAAGAAATGATTGAATCAATGAAGGAAGGTTCAGTTGTCGTGGATTTGGCTGCTGAGGCTGGAGGAAACTTTGAAACCACTAAGCCAGGAGAACTTCATATTCATAAGGTATAGTACAAAAGCGTCTCCCTCCTTCTCCACTAGGGATTGAGCTCAGGGTTTCTCACTGAGCTGCAATCCCCAACCTTTTTATTTATTTTTATTTTGAGACAGGGTCATGCTAAGTTGACCAAGCTTGGCACGAACCTGTGATCCTCCTGTTTCAGCATCTCAGCCTGCTAGGGTTATAGGTGCCATTGTGCCTGGTACAAAACAGCATCTTGTTCCTATGAATCAGGTCTGATATCTTTTTTTGGGTGAGAGTGGTTTGAGACAGGGTCTCACTCTATAATTCAGGCTGGCCTTGAGCTTACTTTCTAGCCCAGACTGGCTCAGACTTGGAGCAGTCTTCCTGTCTCAGCCTCCCAAGTGCTAGGATTATAGGCATATGCTACCATACCTGGCTCTGTTCTGATACCTTTAATGATCTGGGAAGTATTTTATTTACTTAGTGGTATCGCAGATTGAACCTAAGGGTCTCATGTGTGCAAGGCATGTCTATCACAGAGCCACACACCATAAAAGTACAAACTAATTTTCTGTTCACATATCTGCTTTTAAGAGTTTAGTCTATATTCTTGTGTATATATCCTAGACCCATGAAATTATGTATCTATGTAACACATGTAGTATATATTTTTATATATATTATGAGAAGGAGTATTTATTCCTTTAAGTATTTAAGGAAATTGAGGCCTGAAACTTAACAATTACAAATAGGCACATTTAAAGCGTCTTTTGATGCAAGATATTTGTGTTTGTGGCTATATTTATATATATATATAAAGATATTTCTAAATGTGACATTGAAGAATTGTCCTAGAAGGAATGTGACACAGAGTAATGAGCCTTGCTTACTATATTTTTTTGATTTAGGGCATTACTCATATAGGCTACACAGATCTGCCCAGCCGAATGGCCACTCAGGCCAGCACTCTGTATTCTAATAATATCACCAAACTTCTGAAGGCCATCAGCCCCGACAAAGATAATTTTTATTTTGAAGTGAAAGATGATTTCGACTTTGGTACAATGGGTCATGTCATCAGAGGAACTGTAGTGATGAAGGTAAGTAAAGACAGATTTCCTGTATTTTATTTTTATTTATTTATTTGCTTTTTAGTTTTCTGAGAGAAGGTCTCACTTTGTAGTTGGATTATAGGCGTGAGCCACCATGTCTGAAAGATTTCCTCTATTTTAAGGTGGATTTGTTTTAGGATTTCTGTTCATGGAAGAATAATAATTGTAATAAAGATATATTCTAATAGAGTATTGATATGCTAGGTTCATGGTAATAAAATTGTTCACAAATGGAAAACAATTGAAAGAAACTTTTCATTAAAGATTTCAATAAAAAAATAAAAAATAAAAGCAAAATTATAAAGAAAAAGAAACTTTTCAAAGATTTACATGCACGTCTGACTGAAAATATAAATTACTTTTGAAAACCAGAAGTAAATTGAATAAAGTAAAAACTAATATTCTGTTCACATATTTGCTTTTAAGAGTTTAGTCTATATTCTTGTATATATATATATATATCTTAGACCCATGAAATTATGTATCAATATAACACATGCAGTATGTGTATATATATATATATATTCACAAGGCACTTCTCATATATATATGTGTGTGTATATATATATATATACATATATATATGTTATGATTTATATGAATTTATATACTTGAAATTATATTTGAAAGAACAGTGTTTTTCAGTAGTAAGCTGATTTTGAAATGTTTGTTTGACTTAAAAAAACAACAACAACAAACTTTTCTAATCTCTGTTAGGATGGTAAAGTGATTTTCCCGGCTCCCACACCGAAAAATATTCCTCAAGGTGCCCCGGTGAAACAGAAGACAGTGGCTGAGCTGGAAGCTGAAAAAGCAGCTACCGTTACACCATTTAGGAAGACGATGACGACAGCTTCTGCATATACAGCAGGTGAGCATATCATGGGTCAAGATAAAGTCCTTTTTGAACTTTGCATTTAGTGTATTAATTGTCAAGATTAGTAAATGCAGCGCAGTTGTTCCCTGGATTCTATTAGTAATTGCATCTGATAGACTTATTTTGCTTTTTTAACCAATGTGTTTGTTATTTGTCCTACCATTGTAGACCTGGAGACTGCTCTGATGGGAGTCCCTGAGAGACACAGGCACTTTGCTACATATGAGTGAAGGCACTTATTATTATATACATGCTTCTAACACTTCTCTTTCTGTACCAAACATCTTAAATGTAGTCATTAATATTTTTATCTGCATCAAGTACATTAAATAATGATGGATGTTAGATTGTGCTGGTGGTTAAGTTCATATAAGTGTAGTAAAAGTTTTCCTCTGCCTTGTGAATGTCAGTTGAGATTGTCTGTACAGTCGGCTATGCCTGGGGAGCCGGATATTCGCCTGGAAGGATGAACATTATGGGATAAAATGCAGCCCTTGAAAGTTGAACTGACATGCTAATTACTCATCTAGTAAAAGTGTTTAATGTTTTTACTTTGGATCTCTTTCTTTGCAATGTGGTATATATTTATATTTTTAAATTGATCTTCATGAAAACACTAAAGAATTATAGTACAATAATGACAAATAGTGTTTTGGCTATGCTGAAATAGGAGTATTTGATTTTAAATTGGCTTCTTTCTCATAGAATGAATTAAAAATGTTTAGATGTGCTTAGAGCCAAAAGAAAAACAAAACAAAAGCAAACTATAAAGAATTCAGGACCAGCAGCAGGCACACATAATTCTTGTAGCCTCAGCATTCTCTAAATTCCCATGTGAGTCCAGCTGTTCTAAAGCTAAGTATGTAACTCTCCTTGATGAAAGAGCAAGTCTCAGCAAAATGACTGTAACAGCTTCTGGTTGTAGCTGTTTGAATAGATGGGGCAGTGTCCCTATTTGCACTTAGTTGTTAAGAAAAAGAAAAAGAAGGAAAATTAGTTTACTGTGTTGTACGTGGAGTGTTTTCTGAATAGGACTGTGAATTTGTATTTCTCTTTGAGACTCCTGAGGAAATATGCAAGACATGCATGTAGATTTGTTTTTCTAGGTTTCTATTTATTGAATCAAGATATATTGTTTGCTAATAGATTATTAAATACTTCCTAAGAAAACCTGCACATGTATGATGGAATGTGTATCTCTGATCCTCAACACAGAGGACTGTGAATTATGGTCATTTAGTGCTTTCTGAATAATGTGATCAGAATGACAGCTAGCGATTGTTGAACGCTACACGTTGTGTTAAGTACTTCACTTGCCTTAGCTTATTTATTTCTTTCAAGAATTCAGTGAGGTGGGTATATTGTTGTATTCTTTTCACATAAAGACAGAGAGGGATCGTGACTTTATGGATGAAGACAATGAAATCCAGAGAGGTTAGATAACTTGTCTGAGGCTTGCAAGCAGCAGAATAAGGATTTGCAGCAACATTCTGGCTTCAGAAAACATGATAAAGCACAACCATGTATAGCTTCTCTGATGTTGAACTGGTGGACAAGACATTTTATTTAATTCTCCCTCCAGATGGTTAACAGGCCATGCATTAAAAGCTGGGAATCTTGTATGTGAGTAGGAAAGAATAAATGAAAACTTCAGTCTCACTGAATGATGCAAAGTAAAATGAAGGTCGATTTTTGATGTTCCAGCCATGCCACTTATAAAGTCATAGTTCTTTCAAGGGAAAAGGTCCCTTATTAAGGAGAGTAAAATTCCAGCTTCCTGGTAACTCTATCATTCTGTTTTTACTGACCACGAGGTAACCTTTTCTTCTATTGTGGAGCAGCCATCCACATGTTTATTATTAAGGAAGGCGATAATTAAAGATGTATGTTCAGAGCTGACTGTTTGTATTGTGCACATTCTTATTTTAATTTGTATTTTTTTACTTTCTTTGTAAAATCCTGTTTGCTGACTTGGTGTTGAGGCTAGAGCTGACTGCCCTGGCCAGCAGTCCAGTCCAGATTCGGGAGCAATTGCAAAACTTCTGGCCCGGGTGGGTGGAAGCCATATGTTTTGGGGAGGTGCTGGAGTGAATGAAATCCTTCCTACTCTTTTTAAAAACCCCTCTTCCTTGGCCAAATCTGAGAGTGACATAAAATTGGCCTCATAAAAGTACTGTTTTTTAAAGGTTATGTCTTACCCAAGTAGAAAATGCTTTGTAATACCTCTAAAGACCTACGATTTGGAATAGTAATTCTTGTATGAACACATGTGGCATTGTCAATGAATGTTAAAATGGGGAAGAGGGCAAAGCTATGCTTGGCAAAATGTTATTGAAGTGACTCATAAACATTACTAGATCTTTACAGTTGATTTGGGTGGGAGGAGTGGTCAGAAAGTTGGGTTTCTTCCATAATATCTGCCTCTCTCCCCGATTTCTTAGTTGTCAGATGTCTAAAAAATCTGCTTATTACTGGCATGAAAGTGGAATTTAAAACATCGACTCTTCCACATGTTTGTGTGTGGGTGTAGCGTGCTTTTAATCTTACTAAGATAACTGGACGTCATTTCACACTTTTATTCCCTCTCTGTAGGCCTCACTGGAATACTGGGTTTGGGCGCTGTGGCTCCCAATCTAGCCTTTTCTCAGATGGTGACCACTTTTGGCTTGGCTGGCATTGTGGGGTACCACACTGTCTGGGGAGTGACCCCTGCTCTCCACTCACCACTGATGTCTGTAACAAATGCAATCTCAGGTTTGTTTTTTACTCATTTTCCTCATTTGCTCAGCTCTAGGAATGCTTTCAATGAGGCTGAATTTTCAGATTGTTTTCCTGATGTGGGAGGACCCAGGGGCTTCCAAGGATGAGTGGGTTTGTGAAATAAGAAATCATTGTGCATGTCAGCCCTCTGGGCTGCTCTTTCAGTTACAATTTCTTTTTAGGAAAAGATTCCACTGATGAAATCTGAAAACTTATGTTTCACAAAATCAGTCACAATGTCCTGTGGTGGCTGTCAGTCAACTAGGCATTAGTGTACAAGATACACAAGTGGCGTTGGTTCACTCTGAAACATGGGCACAAGAACCAGCTCTTCAGGGGGCAGCACCATGCATTTGTTGGTGTGAGTCTTCATCGCAGGAACTATTGTATTTGATCCTGGGTAATAGCTCAGATATGAGGGAATGAGACCCACACCAGTCAGTAGAGGGCCATGGGCACCTCTTATAACATTGCCACAGTATCACTTCCAGGATTTTTGCAGGGAACATTTCAATTTGAAGAGATTACTGTCCTCAGGGAAGCCCAAAGCTATAACAGGTATTTATAGTTCACAAGTAATTCTTTCCAGTCCAATTGTCAGGCATCCATTAGCTGTCACTTTCTCCCATAAACAATATTGTCCCGTATCACTGTTGATTTAAATCTTTGTCAGGGAAGCAGAGATGGAAAGTTAAAGGGAGCCAAGATTTTTATGCAAAAGAAAGAAAGATTTTGTTTACTTTTTGCCCATAATATGCAAGTGAGAAAGGAGTGAAGGTGTGTTTTCAACGGTCTTCATCAGGAAAATTGTTTATGTCATTTTAATGAAAGCTCAAGAAAGTGGCCTTAGTTTTGACACGGACAACTTTCTGTGTTTGAATCTACATATGAGGTCCTTTAGCTGTGTCACTTGAAGTGGAGGTGTTAGTACAATTATTCAGCTCAGGGATGTTTTCTTTTTAGGTTTGACTGCAGTTGGTGGGCTGGCGCTGATGGGAGGCCATTTATATCCTTCCACAACCTCTCAGGGTCTTGCTGCTCTTGCTACATTCATATCCTCAGTCAACATTGCAGGTATGATGATACTGAGATGATATTGCAGAAACTCAGATTACCAGTTTTAGTGGAAACAGAAGAAGCAAATATAAATCAGTATAAGGTAGACTTTCCAGTTTTAAGAACTTGATTGTCCTTTAACAAAATACTTTACTCAGACCATAAAAGCTCTTTTCAAAGGAAAATAATTTTTCCCATCTGTTGGGCAAAATGTTGATAAAAGAATTAGTTCCCTCATCCTCCAAAACAGCCATGTTTGTTTGGTTAGAAACTTGTCTGGCTACAGGTTAACTGGAAAATTAACAAATGCATAGTTTTGAATTACATTGACATACAGCTATCACTGTAAAATCTTTAAATAAATATAATTTTAGATATTAGTTCTTTGCCTTACTATAGCCAATAGCCCTGAAAACTGAAAATCTAGCGCATCAGTCATATGTGAGACTTATTTGATGTCATTTGTGGCTTAACACTATTTATGTGTTCAAGAAAACTGGTGCTGGTTGATATGATATTTTTTCATTATTACAGTTTAACAAGAAGAATAATCTAGTAGAAAAATAATCACTTTTGATCTTTTGCATTTTCAAGCTTTTTGAATGGCTCTTTTACATTTTCAAGCTTTTTGAATGGCTATTTTAGTCTTTTTTTTTCTCTTAGAGATAGTTGCTTTTGCATTCCGGTTGCAAGTTTTTTTCTTCCTGATTGAATTTAGAGGATTTTTTTTTCTTACTGTACACTAGTGAAACTGGCCTGAATAACAGAATGACTTTGATTTTGAGGTTCTAAAAATGTTGCTAAAATTGTACATACCCCTATGTGATAAAGATATAATTAAAGTAAACTGTAGCACTTAAAAATATCTTGCTTCTCACTGAGCTCAAATATGATAACATTTTCTATTTTGAATTTCCTTTGCTTTGACAAGGTGGCTTTTTGGTGACTCAGAGAATGCTGGACATGTTCAAGCGCCCCACAGATCCCCCCGAATACAATTACCTGTATCTGCTCCCTGCTGGTACCTTTGTGGGTGGATATTTAGCTGCCCTTTACAGTGGTTATAACATTGAACAAGTAAGAGAGCTTTTGAAAGTTTTATTTTCTTCCCTATTAGATTTAATATTATTAGAAAATTCAAACTATCTAGAAAATGTAACTATCAAGCAATTACAACAATAACTCTGGAATCCTTTTGATGAAAAGAGCATCTCTTCTCACTGAAGAGTAAGCTCCTAGATTCTAGAGATGGCTTCGCCTGTTAATATGGGTCCTAAGTTTTTCATATGTAAAGAGTTAAGAAGTATTAATACCTTCATTCTGTGCCTGGTTGGGTTGTTGTAAGGATGCAATGAAATAATGAATAATAAATACGAAAACTTTTTATCGAGGACTACTGATCCTCTTTCTTCATCTAAAAATCTACATTACCACAAGATATTATACTAGTTCATTTCAAAAAGAAAATTTAAAAATTGACATAGTACAGTAAAAAGGAAATAATCACATTGAGCTTCAACAATTCCCAGCTGAAATATAACACAGCCTTAACTTTGATTTGAACTTGATTTCTTTTCAGTGCTTGTCACTGTATTGTAACTTCTCCAACAGCAGAAAAATCATGTCCCAAAAAGCAGTGTTTGTTGAATAAACAAAGTCTTATTTTTTTTTTTTGACAAAATTTGAAGCAACAGGCCAGAGAGACCAAAGTCTAAATTCCAGATTTGCCATTTACTGACCATTGCAAGAGTGACACAGACTCTTTAAGCTTGGTTCTCTTTTATAAAATGAGGGAAATGATTTCTTGTGTGGATCTTGGGAGACGATGTTACAGTATAAATGAAGTATATGGACTTAGACATAAGGGGCTAGTTCTTGCATAGCATTTGATCAAGTTTAGTATTTTCAGACTTTAACCCATTTAAATTTAATTGTAGTTTCGTATGTATTTATATGCATAATACACAGTGCAAAGGAAACCAGGTGGTATAATTTCAAGTACAATTTAAAATATTTAACATATTAATGATTTTGGATAGGAAAATATAATGAATTATTAAAAGAAGAGCTCGAAACTATCTTTTTGTTATTGGAACTTAAATTGTCCTTAGGGAATCATGTTTCCATGTGAAATCCTTGCTGTGTAACAGACTGAAATTTTAATAATCTCTCTCTTTCTCTCTCTCTCTCCCTTTTCTTTTGAAAAGATCATGTATCTAGGCTCAGGCTTATGCTGTGTTGGTGCCCTAGCTGGCCTTTCTACCCAGGGAACAGCCCGTCTTGGCAATGCGTTGGGCATGATTGGGGTGGCCGGAGGTTTGGCGGCCACCCTCGGAGGACTAAAACCATGCCCAGAATTGTTAGCCCAGATGTCTGGAGCGATGGCTATGGGCGGTACGATTGGTAAGCGCAATTGGGCTTCTGCTTTCATGTGAGTCATCAAACACCTGAAGGCGGTTAGGCTCAGAGATTTAAGATTAGACATTCGTTGCTTTGATATTTCTTAGTGGCGGGGATATATTTTCAGGAATGTGACCTTAGGCAGTTTGATCCTTGTGCAGACCTCACAAAGTGTACTCACACAAATCTAAATGACATAGCCTCCTACACACCAGCACTGTTGCTCCTATGCTAGACCTGCATAACATGATATTGTATTGAATACTGTAAACAGTTATAAAACAATGATACTTGTATTTGTAAACAGAAGAGGGACACTAAAAATACTGAGCAGTAAAAATTTTTCATCTCCATTATACCTTAGAGCATCACTGTCACTCTATTTTGTTGACCACAGTATTGTTATGTGGCACATGACTGAACTTTTTTTTTTTTTTTTTTGGCTTTACTTTTTAGAGTAAGACCATTTACTAGCAATTCAGTTTCTGAATGTATATTTCTATTTAAATGCTATATTGACAAAGGGATTAAATAAATCATTTTAATGGAAGTGACATTACCCTAGTTGGAATAATTCTCGTTCAAATATTGACATTTTTTGAATTATTGAATGTGTAAATTAAATTAAAAGAGAGGTTAAAAAATAACTTGTACTCAGTTCTTATTTCATTTTACTGTGTTCAGGGAGGTAATAAAAGAATGAAGGATTAGAATACTTATGTGTATACCCTATCTGGATATATCTTTTGTCCTTCAGCTTATAAATAACAGAAGATTTTCCTGCATAGCCCTGTTAAAAACTTGAAGAGAACAAAAACAAGGAGAAAAATCACTGTTTGAATCCCTTTCAGTGGTATGCTAGTTAAATATTTTGTGAGAAGTTTTTAAAAACACTATTATTAAAAAAATTATATAAACTTAAATTACATTTGAAACAATGGTAATAATACTAAATACACATACCTTTCCAATTAACTTACTAGACTATGTTCTTGAGGTTATTCATATCTGTTATATTACCTAGTAGAATGTACATTTCTTCCTAATTTTACATTCAATGATGTCACATTCGTCGGGTATGGTAGCTTAGTCCTGTAATTCCAGTATTCAGGAAGCTGAGGTCGGAGGATCACTATGAGTTCAAGGTCAGCATGGAGTATATTTTAAGTTGAGCTATGTAACAAAACCCTGTCTTGGAAAAAAACAAGATATCACATTGGCAAGTTGAATTGTCCTTGGTGAAAGTATATGTACCATACAAATAAATGTATACACAAATCTAGGATTTATTATTTGTTTAATGTCCAGGTTACAAATCTAGGATTGAATTATTATTTATTGTTCAGACCTGAGAGAGAAATATTGTAGCTTAAATTTAAAATATGCGGGCCAGGGATTTAGCTCAGTGGTTCCGGCGCCTGTCTCGCAAGCGCAAGGGTCCGGGTTTGATCCCTGGTAGCCACATACAATAGTGGGCGTGGAGACTCACACCCAGCATCAACCAGTACCACACACCACAGTGCCAGGTGTGGTGGCTCACGCCTGTAATCCCATCACTCGGGAGGCAGAGGCAGGAGGATTGCTGTGATGTGAGTTGGAGGCTGAGCTCAGGGCCAGCCTGAACCACAAAGCAAGACCCTGTCTCAAAAAACAAAAAACAAACCCTTAAAATATGCTTTGCATTGTAAATAGCAAAAAAAAAAAAAAGGAACAAATAATCTTCCAGTATTTAAAAACCATTATTAGAGGGCCAGGGATTTAGCTCAGTGGTTCCGGTGCCTGGTTTGCAAGCACAAAGTCCTGAGTTCAATCTCCAGTAACTACATACCACAATACTGGGCATGGAGACGCATGCCCAGCAGCAATCAGTATACATACCCTAGTGCGAGGTGTGGTGGCTCATGCCTGTAATCCCAGCACTCAGGAGGCAGACACAGGAAGATTGCTGTGAGTTCAAGGCTTGCCTGGGTTATATAGTGAGCTCAGGGCCAGCCTGAACTACAAAGCGAGACTCTGTCCTTCAGCTTATAAAAAAACAAACCATTATTAGAGCCAGAAGTCACTTACGATGTTGGCAAATAAGTGAAGTTTGTATGTGCATCTTGTACATACCACAACCATGCAGTATTTTACTTTCATCATACTTATTAATATAAATGGGGATGTTAAACAGTGCTTATAACGCTTGCTCATTTATCATTTGCAAACACTAGGTTGGCTACAGGCAGAAGCGTTTAGTAAAAACCAGCAAAATTATTCTATGAAAGTCAATTATTACATGGAATTTGGAGTATTATGTAGTTAGTTGAAAGTTGTGTGCTAAAACCTTTTATTAGTAAAATTCACATTTCCCCCCATAAACTGGTGATCAAATACTTACCAGCACAGTGCTAGCCTTAAGCTTCTTTTTATACTTCCTAAGAGAAGCTTTGAGTTCTTGATAATACTAGACAGACACTTGTAGGAAGATGCCTGTGCTGTAGGTTCATGTTCTTAGGCATGACCTTAGCCTAATAATACTCTGAACTCCACTTCTGTTGACCTACCCATAGTTGTGTTAGCCTTTTTTTTTGTACCAAGGATTGAATTCGGGACCCTGTGCTTACAAGGCAAACGCTGGAACCACTGAGCTACATTCCCAGCCCAGCCACAGCTATGAAACTGCTTTAGAGTCTTCTGATTTGTGGCTTTCATTGCCCAGGATTTGCATTTCTTTATTTTTGGACTTGGCTTTGATCTTCTCACTGGAAAACCTGTTCTATTTTATATTCTAGTTGTTTCTTGTGTGCACAGGAGCAGAGCTGGCTGCAGAGCCAGAGAGCCTAGAATTCAGGGGGGAGAATTATGGAGATGTAATTGAAGCATTAAGTAATCCAAAGAAGCATTTGGGTAGGAGAGTAGAGTTTGTGAGAGAAAGAGGCATGCATTGAGGCACTTTGCTTATCTGGAGCTGGTCACTGTTTGGCAGAGTTGAGAAAGCCGGCCTCTCTGCACAAGGGGATGCAGACACACCCAGTGTCTTCGCCTTGTCTACAGCCCCTTTAGAGAATCCATAGTCCATACTCAGAACTAGGTGACAGGGATTGGTGACCATGATAGAAACGTTTCTGTGTTATCCTTGTGTGGTTACCTCTGACAGATCTGTCAGACTTTAACGTACCTTTGGCCTTTGTTCCCCACAGGCTTGACAATTGCTAAACGCATCCAGATTTCCGATTTACCTCAGTTAGTCGCTGCTTTCCACAGTTTGGTGGGTTTGGCAGCTGTACTTACTTGCATAGCTGAGTACATTGTAGAATATCCACATTTCGCTATGGATGCAGCTGCGAACCTTACCAAGATTGTGGCATACCTTGGCACTTACATTGGCGGTGTTACTTTCAGTGGATCTCTTGTGGCCTATGGAAAATTACAAGGTAAGTGATTCAATATAATGAAGAGGGAAATAGTTGTTTAGGATATTAGTGAGTTGATCTCAGTATCAGAAAATACTTTCATTGTGGAGATTGTTAAATGAAGAGTAGCTACATAGTATTCAGAAATACAGGAAAAATTTTCTTCATAAAGGAAGTGGCTTTTACTAATCTTACAAGGATTAAATCTTTGAAGCTATGTTTTCTGTACACAGGTATTGAAGGAAATTAATGCACAGAAATCTGTGTAGAGACAAGAACACAATTGATAATACATATAAATGAAATAACATATGCATGATCTTGGTTAGAAATGTCGTGGAGTTCACAGAAATGAACTATATACATTCCCTAAAACAGTGAAAAGCTTACTTAGTTTGTGTGATTGGTAAACAGTACTCATTCTGAAAACAAATGACATTTTAGGTCACTAGCAGAGAGACTTGTCACTGCTATAGTGAGTTATGAAGATGGAAGTGGAGGGAAAAAATCCAGAGAGGTTCAGTGTTTTCAGCATCAAATGGGTCCCTGGAGAAACTAGTTTGTGATTTAAAAATCTGGTTTTGCCTTCTCAGTAATAAAGTCATTAAGTGGAGAACTTCCCATGAAACTTTAAAAATCATAAAAGCACTTCAAGCTTAAGACATTCAGGCTTAGGCTTTGTCTTCAAAAACAGCCAACACACAGGGTTCTTCTCCCTTGGGCTTGGTTGATAGGATCAGAATGTTAATGTACTAGGACTCAGTATTGAAGTTTTCAATAAAAACCATACTTAACAACTTCTGTGTTGGTCATACTGGAAAAAAATAATGCTTTAAGATTCCAAGACAAAGGGTAAAGAAATTATGTGATCAAAGTAAGGAAAAGAACAGTTGAGTCATACTTTTCCTGTCTCTGGTAATGTTTGTTACATCTAATAACGAGTATGCTTTTTTATGTTTCATATCTGGTGCTATAAAGTGATACTTTAAATTCTATGTTATTCTAGTAATAAATTTCGGTAGATTAAGAGTAAGTGACTCTGTGTATGAGTACATGGGAAGAGTTTTTCTTTTACTGTTGATTCTGAATACTATGTTTCGGTCTAGGTATCTTGAACTCTGCCCCTCTTCTTCTCCCTGGAAGACATGCACTCAATGCAGGCCTATTGGCTGCTAGTGTGGGCGGACTTATCCCGTTCATGGTTGACCCCAGTTTCACTACTGGCATTACTTGTCTGGGCTCTGTGTCTGCCCTCTCTGCTGTCATGGTAAGAAGCCAGAGGTGGAAAAGCATGTGATACTTAGGGAATGGCTGGGAGTATCTTGTTAGATGATAGTCTGATCATATTTCTGTCTCATCAAGATCAGTGTTTTGAAATTTTTTTACATATATAGATCTTTTTAGAATGTAGAAAATAGAGAAAGTCTAAGAAGACAATCACCCAGTTGCTCATTTATGAAGTCTTTACTGGATCAATGTACTGGTGACCAGGAGTTAAAAAATGTTAAGAGAGTCATCTCTATTCCTGCAGTGTTTTCTGTGTGACAAGTTTTCCAAGAGTGCTTAATGTTTATATAAGATGTGTAAGCTAGTCTCTGTCCATTAATTGCTCTCACATTCATGGAAAATATAGTAATTGATCATATGGTTATAGAAAGTGAGGTGTAATTAATAAGCTCTATGTGTTCAGTGAGAGTTCAGCCTTTCATTTGTAGATTTGGTTTCTTCTTCTCCAGCTTTTGCATTTAGTGTATTAATATATATTGTTTTGCATTTTATTACATATATTATAATATTTGCTAGTATGTTCAGCTTCGTTTCACTCACTAATTTCTTCATCTGGTATATATATATTTTTAGATAAGGTTTATATTTTAAGTCTGCTTTTTAAATTATCTACAATGCCTAGCACAAAGTTGAATATGTAATTGCTTATTAAGCATTTACTTCTTGGATCAGGCACAAGCTCAGCTTCTTCTTTAAGTCATTAAAAAAAAAAAGCATTTACTAATTCCTTGATTCAGAAATATAAGATAATAATGCTATTTATTTTTGTGTGACCCTAAGAGTTAGGTCATGATTTCAATATAGAAACTTGATGATCCATTCCTCTTGGCCTCTTTAGTGGTGATTTTTATTTTATTTTAAACAGAAGAGAGATAGTTTTAACATTTTTAATTTAATAAAGCAGAAGTGCTTAAAAAGTCTCAAAGTCAAACTTACAGTGTACAAAAGTAACACTTCCAGTATTGTTATTTTTTTGAGATGGGTGAATTTATTTAAAGGGTGATTATCATCCCTGTAAGAATGTCTGCATAAGGTATTTTTGCTTGTATTTTAATTGCTTTTGAGTTAAATAAGTAATCTATGAAAATGCTTACATAGTAACAAGAAAAATGTAGGAATATGAGGAATATAAAGTAAAAACCTTTCTCTTCACCATTGTTTTTACTTTCTGGTGTTTAGTAATTTTGGACTGCATCATGGACATTTTTAATGTGTGTTATAGATACTTGGATTCTGTTGTATTCATCCAAAGAGTATTGATTTTAATTTTTATGTATTTGTTTTCATAGGCAGATAACTTGGCTGTACTAAAATTTCAAATTCTGGCTTCCTCATGGTGGGGTCAGCTGGAACCTATTGTTATTTTATCCCTCACAGAATTGCTTGGAATCTGTGCTACACTTGCATAGTTTAAGAATCAGTCAGAGATTTGGGTAGAGTTTAAACACAAAATTTGGGGCTCCCTCAAGTTCTATGAGCTTGCTGCACTGCACAATTTGCTTTTTCAGTTTTTAGCTGTCTTACAGTGGCCCCCCAGCCCCATCCTCAGAATCTTCAAACCAGTGGGGTCTGACTTTAGTCCAAAGTTGGGAAAGCTGTGAAATTCACTTAGCATCATCATATTTTTCCATGTATAGACCCCTGTTCAGTTTCTGTCTGCTTTACATCACTGCTTGTTTTGGGAATTTTTTTTTTTGTAGGGGAAGGGATGACTCAGTGTTTACTGTTGTTGTATCCAGGGGGGAGTTGATCAGATGGGAGACACTTGGTCATTACCAGGAGTAGAACTTATATGGATCTATGCTAATTGGAGAACTGGAACTTATTAAGAACCATGACACTCAAGGTTCGGGGCTGTATTTTTATCTTACTGAGTTCTGCTTTGTTTTTTGTCCCAGGGCGTGACTCTGACGGCTGCTATTGGGGGTGCTGACATGCCTGTGGTCATTACCGTGCTGAACAGCTACTCAGGCTGGGCCCTGTGTGCAGAGGGCTTCTTGCTCAACAACAATCTGCTGACCATTGTGGGTGCCCTCATCGGCTCCTCTGGTGCTATTCTGTCGTACATCATGTGTGTGGTAAGGAACATGGCTCTTGACAAAGGAAAGGAAATGGTCTCCTAGAAGTGTGGAAGAAAAATAGTTTTAATCTGATATTTTTAATATTTTAAAGGGTCTCTAAATCAAATATATGCCCGGCATTGTTGTATATAGTTATGAGGGATTGAACTGGGGACCTTGTGCTTGCAAGGCAGGCCCTGAAACCACTGAGCTAAACCCCTGGCCCTACTCTATTGTAATTCCTTTCAGCAGGAATATCAGCTAGTTTTATTTGAATAAATTATAAGAATCTTTTGGGCCGGGGATTTAGCTCAGGGGTTCTGGTGCCTGTCTAGCAAGCGCAAGGACCGGGTTTGAAACCCTGTAACCACATACAATACTGGGCGTGGAGACTCACACCCAGCAGCAGTCAGTACCACTTACCACAGTGCAGGGCGTGGTGGCTCACGCCTGTAATCCCAGCACTCAGGAGGCAGAGGCAGGAGGATTGCTGTGATGTGAGTTTGAGGCTGAGCTCGGAGCCAGCCTGAACTACAAAGTGAGACCCTGTCAAAAAAAAAGAATCTTTTAGAAACCAATCAGCTGTGGAGAATTAGTATAATTACATATAAAGATAAGAGTCTTGAACACATAAGATTTTAGTTAATTTTAAATTATATCCTACATATCTATATTTTTGCTCATCTCATCTTTTCTCATTAAATTAAAATATTACTATATTTTTATATTTTTAATCATTAAAATGATTAAATGTTTTTAAATATTTATAAAAACTATATTAATCTGTTATATTGATATACAAAGTTTCATTTACTTTTCCCTCATAGTGTATGTTTTAGGTTGTTCAATTTCTATTTCTCTTTGTATGTAAGTATATCACTGATATTTCTAATTTTTGTCTTAGGATAGACTCCTAAAAGTGAAAAGATGTGCTTATATTTACAGGCTTCATATATTTATATTGTGTTTCCAGAAAGCTTGTTCTGATTTACACTCTGACTGGTCATCTGTGAGAGTGCATATCTTGAAGCTTTAGAGTCAGCACGATTAGAAAAAAATTAGAGCAGAAAAATGCTACGGCACAAATAGTTCCTAGTTTTCTTTTTGTTTCTAATTATTTTCTACATGGGAATAAAATGTCCTGTGACTAATTAAAGATTTGATTAGAACTTGATTAAGTTAGAATTTGATTAAAACTTTCTCAAATTATAGATACTATTCTTTTTTTTTTTTTTTTTTAAGGTTTTTTGAGACAGGGTCTCGCTTTGTGGTTCAGGCTGGCCCTGAGCTCAGCCTCAAACTCACATCACAGCAATCCTCCTGCCTCTGCCTCCCAAGTGCTGGGATTACAGGCGTGAGCCACCACGCCCGGCACTGTGGTATGTGGTATTGGTTGCCGCTGGGGTGAGTCTCCACGCCCAGTGTTGTTATGTGGTTACCGGGAATTGAACCCGGGTCCTTGCGCTTGCAAGACAGGTGCCGGAACCACTGAGCTATATCTATTCTTTACATAATAGTTTGGAGTAACGTAAAACACAAACATGAAAGTAAGTGAAATTAGAATGGACTTTACATAGATAAGCAATTTACATATAATCACCATGTATTAAAATCAAAATGAATCAAAGATCTAAGTCTTAAAATGGATATACTTAATTCGCTGGAAAGAAAAGAGTCAAACCTCTTGAAGACATAGGATAGGCAAGGCCTTTCTGAACAGAACTCCAGTGGCACAAGAAATAACATCAACAAATGGGATCATATGAAATTGAAAAGCTTCTTAGCAAAAGACGCAACCACAGAGTGAAGGGACATGGGAAATAATTTTTGCCAGTTGCACCTCAAACACAGAACTAATATCTAGAATATTTAAAGAACTCAAAGTAGATTCCCCCAGAATCAAAGACCCAATCAAAAAATGGGAAATTGAAGTGCATAGACACTTTTCAAAAGAAGGACAAATGGGCAATAGATGCGTGATAAAATATTCAAGTCTCTGGCCATTACAGAAATGTGAATTAAAATAACACTCAGATTCCAGAAAGAACGACCATCATCAAATAATAACAAATATTGACCAGGATGTGGGGGAGAAAGGAACTTGTCTACATGTTGGAGGGAATATAAGCTAAGTACAGTTATTAGAGGACCAACTAAAACTAGAAATTCAATTTGATCCTATTATTTCTCTGTTAGGTATCTTCCCAAAAGAGTTAAAGACATGATTTACAGCAGTACAAGTACATCCGTTTTTATAGGACTTCAATTCGTTATAGCTAAATCTTAGAAGCAGCCTATATATTCATCAACAAATGAGTGAAGACGGGGCTGAGGATTTAGCTTAATGGTTCTGGCCCCTGCCTCCCAAGCATAAGGTCATGAGTTTGATCCCCGGTACAAAAACAGACGAAGGACTGAATGAATAAAGAAAGTATTTATAGACAATGGAGAACTACTCCTCCAAAAGGAGAACAAACTTGAGTCATTTATAGGAAAATGGATGCATCTTGAGACCATACTGTTCCATGAGGTAAATCAGATACAAAAATTCAAATGTCATGTGATTTTTCTTATGTGAGAAACCTAAAATTAAATAAAGAACAGAATAAAAGAGGCAGTAGGGAGACAGGTCAATGGGAGGGAGACCAAGAGATGAAGGGAGGAGAAGGGAAGAGAATGAAAGAAGAGGCTCTAAGATGTGTTATGTCCGAGTACCAGCTTCCCATGAAGAATATAGTGCACACATGTACTAAGAAAAAATAAAAATTGAAAAAATTAATGTTGGATATTAAAAATACTACACCTTCAGTATTGTATAACAATTAATAAAACCCCTTACTTTAAAACTCAGAATTTTCCCTATAGTTTAAATGAAAAGTCTCACAGTTTAAGTGCTAATGTTATCTTTTTATAACAAAAGATGTTTTCAGTGCTGGGAATTTGTATGGGGTGATGAAAATGTATGGTGAATGTTTAATTTTTTTTTATTTGAGTAAAAGATACATTGCCATTAATCCCCCTCAGAGTACTCCCTTTCACTTCAGACACATTTATCTCATTGTTGTCACCATCTGAAGAAGCAGTTCCAGACATCTTCTTCATTGGTGCCTTTACGAAGTGAGGTCAGAATACAGTGAATGTTGCTGACATTTTCCACCCAATGGAAAAGCAGGCTGTTAGAGGCAGTATAGTGTGTGTTCATCCACCTTCTTCCTAGGGTTGGCACAGTGGGATGTCTGCCTCTTCCCTGTAGTACAAATGACCGTGGAAGGTAGACATATTGAATTGTTTCAGCACATCAAGGCAGCCATGACAGGATAACTAAATCAGATGCGCATGCTTCAGAAAGTGACAAGTATATTTGAAGCAATGGAATATTTTGAGGGGTGTTAATAGCAGTGAGTCTTTCACTGTAAGACTCCTGTAAACACACCATAATTTTTTAATTGTACAGCATAGTTCAGTGTTAGAGCACTTGCCTAGCACGTATGAGGTGCCTAGGGTTTGATCCCCAGCACCACAGAAAGAAACAAACAAATAAACAAGTAAATAAAACACAAAAACCAAAAGAATTTGTTTCTTTGGCCATGGAATAAAACCAAGTATATGATAACTCATATTCAAAACAAGTTTAGAGATTTTTAAATTTGATCTTCCAAGTTCAGGGAATTTGTAAATGTGAACGCTTATATATTCCATTTGAAAATTATCAAGCTTTGAGGTTTAAAAATAATAACAGAATGGGGGCTGGGGATATAGCTCAGTGGTTCCGGCGCCTGTCTTGCAAGTGCAAGGACCCGGGTTCGATCCTCGGTAACCACATACCTATACTGGGCGTGGAGACTCACGCCCAGCAGCAACCTGTACCACATACCACAGTGCCGGGCGTGGTGGCTCACGCCTGTAATTCCAGCACTCGGGAGGCAGAGGCAGGAGGATTGCTGTGATGTGAGTTTGAGGCTGAGCTCAGGGCCAGCCTGAACCACAAAGCAAGACCCTGTCTCAAAAAACCTTAAAGAAAAAACAAAAAACAAAAAACCCCAGATGTTTGGGTCGGGGATTTAGCTCAGTGGTTCTGGCATCTGCCTTGCACGTGCTAAGTCAGGAGTTCAATCCCCGGTAACCACATATCACAATGCCAGGTGTGACTCACACCCATCAGCAATCAGTACCACACATCACAATGCCGGTCATGGTGGCTCACCCCTGTAATCCCAGCACTCAGGAGGCAGGAGGACTGCTGTGAGTTCGATGCTAGCCTAGGCTACATAGTGAGCGCAGGGCCAGCCTGAACTTCAAAAGTGAAACCCTGTCTCAAAAACAAAAACAAAACAAAACAAAACAATAAAACAGATGTTTTCAAGGCTGAAAAAATTTATTCAAGAGCCGGTCATGGTGGCACATGCCAATAATCCCAGCACTCAGAAGGCTAAGGCAGGACTTCAAAGCAAAGGTGGTCTATATAGTGAG
>PVIR01003062.1:0-69010 GCA_004026965.1 Petromus typicus | reverse complement strand
TTGTACACTCTTTATTCCCAGTGTTAGGTCAAACAACCAATCAGCAAAAGCAAGTCAGTCATATTTTAGATATCAAAAGTGGATATTCTCCTTTCTTACCAATTTCCTTGATTTCTGACTTTTCCCATTAACCTTTATTGATTCTTCACTTAAATTTATGTACAAAAAGTATTTGTTTTTTCATGGCTTATACTTAGCATAAGCACAAGTGGCTGACATTTGGGTCTTAACTCATGACTTTGTTCATAAGTAGTTGGGAAAAATAATAAAAATGAAATAACTGTTCAAAATAGGATATTAGTACAGTAGTCTAAGTGTTATCCTAAGTGCTTTACAAATATCAGCTCATTTCATCTTTACAATAATTCTAGAGATAGGAATATCCATATTTTACAGAGAAGGTCTTTAAAATCACTATTCATCATTCTATGGGTTTATGAAACCTGGCCTACTATTTGGTACTTTAAAATGAATGGAATATGTGCTAAATGAATATAAGAAGACTATTGTGCTAGCTCATTACATATTTTGGAATGTTGTCAGGCTAGGTTACAATAGCAGATACTCTAGAGTAAATATGGCACCAATATGTTGACCTTCATTATTATTTATTGAAGGAAACACACAAGTCCAAACCCACACAGTGTGGTTTCATTCCATGGGAAGAAATGGTATGCACCCTAAGTGGTTAACCAGAAATCCCTAAAAATGAGATTTTCTTTGACAGTGAATTCTTCTTGGTGTCCTCTCAGCCCAGTAGTTACGTAATATCCAGTGTTATAAAAACTGAAGACATTGACAGTGTCTAAACAAAAATCTCAAATCCATGATTTACAGTGGACCCTTAATTTAAAACTCAGTTTGTTCACAAGGCTTGATTGTAACTCAGGTTGAGCACCTGAAAGCTGAGGCACCACTACACAGCCTTCCAAGTCTCTCCTATATTTGGGCAGATCTCAGTGTCCTTAGAGAGATGTTGGCCCAAGATTTCTCAGTTAACCCCACACGTGGAAGAATGTTCTTGCAGAAGAATTCTTCCAGAACTCTTTGAGGGTTGAATGTTGAATCTGTGTCTGAGATCATCCAGAAGCAGAAATGGCTGACATTCGGGTCCTAACTCAAGACTTTATTCATAAGTTAAAACTAAAATTCTGGTTGTAACTCAAGTTGTTTGTGTGTCAGGTCAGTTGTCCTGACTGACCACTGTACTTTACATCCAGATATCAAATGGACTTTCTTTTTTTTTTTTTTCTGATTTTGTAGGTCCTATACTTGTTATGATAAGAGTGTCGACTGAATGGGAAATAGATATATTGCAAAAATAGAACAGTGTTTTCAGATAAACTTTGTAGATTGTTCTAATTTGCTGCATGCTTCCAAATGAAAATAGAACAGAATAAAGTGGTCTGAAGCTAACCCCTCCAAATATGTATACATCTATAAAATTATATAAAAGTATATAAAATAAATATTTTTGCTTTGTGGATGATTGATTAGTACCTACAATGCATTGAAATAAGAGGTACTGGTAATGGTTTGTTATATGTGTAATTGCTTTGGTGTTGTGTATTTTATGACTTTTCAGACTTTTTTTTTACAATGTACTCGGAATTATATGAATCAAAGGTCTCCTTAATGGAGACTACAGTTTTCATTATTTGGCTTAATCATTTAACAGGAACAATTTTGAGTCGTGCTACAAATTTTTTTTTGTTTTGGAAGCTGGAAATTATTCAATCTGTGGATCCCTAGCCAGAGGATAGTCTCATTAATCACTTAAGCAAGCAAAAAGCAAAAAGAAAAAGAAACAAAGTTATAAACCCTAAAAATTTGTTGAGAACATGATGTTGCAATGGTAAATTTAGAGACAAAAATAATTTAGTTTTTGAGAGGCCACAAGGAATTAGCGTAATGGGGATATAATTGTGGATATGTGCTTATTAATACACTTTGATTGTTAAACTGCTGTGGGGTTCCCTATTTTTTCCCCCTAAGTTGCCATCCGAAGTGGGTATACTTTAATTAAGTGTCCTCAGAAATTCTTGCCTTCTCGATTCAGTTTTATGGGAGAAAATAATGGTTCCCTTTAAGACAAGTAAGAATAATGTGACCGTGTTCCTCCCCTTTCATCTGGCTACCGCATCACAGCCCTTTGTGATTTGTCCCTCTGCAGAGCTGTGTGACAAGGTCTTGGAGTCCCTTGGTTCATTTACCTTTAGAAAAATTTATCCATGATAAGAATATCTCAGTTCTAAAATAGATTTTTGAGTCAATTTTCAAAGGCAAAAACTTCATACTAGTTACTTTTTGATGACTTAATTTCAAGATCCTCTAATTTAAACTGGAAAAGATATAGAAATCAGCAAAGTTGAATGTTCGAAGAGTTTCAGGTATGGCTGCTTGGGTTTTCATTAACATTGGATTTAAATATGGGAGAAGGGTTAAGAATTTAACGATTCATGTGACACTAGAAATATGAAATTAATTGAAAATATTTTTTCTCTTATTCTCTTGTCTATTAATGTATTCATGTAAACATATACGAGGTTTTATTATGTATGAAATTATTCTGTAAAATTATTATATATGTAATGTTAGTCTGATTTATCATCAGATTTTGAGCTCTGTAAAGTGTAAATGTGTATTAGGTAAATGAGCTAGGACAGAACGATGGAAAAATCCTTACAACAGTTTGATCCTGCATCCTGACAATTTATTTTTTGTGCAAGAGGCCCTTGGGCTGTCCCTGTGCCTCTTTTCCTCCTTGTCTTTGCCTGTGTCACCTTCAGCAGTGACAGGAATGCTGCACATGGCAGGGCTGCCACTGTATGATGCTCAAGAATTCTCCCTGCTGTGGTGCTTGCTTATCATTAATGATCCCTGGGAGCTTTTTAAATAGCAGTCTCAGTTTTTGTTGAAGTGATAGATTGACATACATATTTTCAGTGGTACAGTGGATCAGCCATGTATTTTATTACAACCCATAAAATAGGGTTTAACAAGTTTTTGAAATTTTTTTGGAAGTGGTAATTTCAGTTCTAATCATGTAGAATGATTACTTTGATCATGTACAGTAAGTGATTTCAGTTCTTAAAGTGTACTCAGCTATCCCAGCCTCTTTCTTTCCCTTTATTTTATTTTTATTTATTTTTTGGGTACCAAGGATTAAATTTAGGACCTTGTCCTTACAAGGTAGGTGTGGTGCCCCTGAGCTAAACTCCCAGCCTTTTTCCTTTCCTTTATCACAGTACTCCAGACATCTTTGCAAAGGATAGTTCTGTAAACTAGAACAGTTAGTCATGTGTGTCCGTTATGGTGTTTGCCCGGTACATTCTTTGATAGTTATTCATAGTGTGCAGTCAGACATTCATGGCGATCCTCCTGCTTCTGCCTCCTGAGTGCTGGGACTACAAGTGTGCACCACCTCACCCAGCAGTGCTTTTCTTTTATTTTTCTCCTGATTATTTTCCTAGGAAAAAGGGTGAATGCAGATTTATAGAGTATATATGTTATTCATCTCCCTCTTTGGAGATGAAGTGTTTCAGTATCGTAGCAAAGAATGCACTTCCAACTTAGGTATGGGATTTCATGGAGCCTGAACAGATTAGGAAAGTGAATGTCACTCTTCAGGTTTCCTTTGATAACAGAGGGCAGCAGAATCTAAGTGAAATGGACTGCTATCACTTTTATTCCTCTGGCTGCCTCTGGGCAGCTTGTTTCTGGATATGGACAGAATTCACTGGAGACATTTGTAGGGTCATTTCACAAATTTTTTACTCCTGTCATTCTCTTTGGTCTTCCTTTATTCTGGTTAAATACATAAATATGGAGAGAGAATTTGCTTAATCACTGTTCAGACAACAGTAGATCTGAATTTTGATTAACTTCTAAATTTTACTGGTCATTTTCATATTTGTTATTTACTTTTTTACTGAAATACATCTGTGTGCAATTGACTTCTTAGAAAAAAATGATGTTCTTAGATGCCTCTGTCATTTAAAGTTTTTAAAATTTACCTGATTAAAATGCCTTAAAAGATCAAATAAATGTACTTCTTCTCATTGTTCTGAATATCTTATACACAAAATACAAACTGTGTACAAAAAGTTATGTGGATTAAAATCTCAAAGTGGGTAATTTTCACTCTTCAGGCAATGAATCGCTCCCTGGCTAATGTGATTCTTGGAGGCTATGGTACCACTTCGACAGCTGGTGGGAAACCCATGGAAATCTCTGGCACACATACAGAAATCAACCTTGACAGTGCAATTGACATGATTCGAGAAGCTAATAGCATTATAATTACTCCAGGTAAAATATAGCAAAAAGGAAATAACTTATACTGGCTGTAAACTATTATATTAAAATAATAAAATAAATAAAGTTGGAACACTTTCATTTTTGAAAACATAATGGAAACTTATGTAGAAGTCTGTGGTTATTAGTAGAGAAACACAGAATTCTTTAAATTAGTACTTGAGATCACATAGATACTCTGTAACATGATGTAGAAGGTTCTAGCTATGTCTTTTTTTTTCTTTTAATTTATTTTTTTTTAGACAGAGTCTCACTTTGTAGTTTAGGCTAGCTCTGAACTCATTATACAGTCCAAGCAAGCCTCGAATTCACAGCAATTCTCCTGCCTCTGCCTCCCAAGTGTTGGGATTACAGGCGTGAACCATCATGCCTGACTTTGTGGTATGTGTTACCGGGGATCGAACTTGGAACCTTGTGCTTGTCAGGAAGACGTTGGAACCACTGAGCTAAAGTCCCTGGCTCTGTGTCTTTCTACAGTTCTGTAGATATGTTGAAATCAATTTTGAGTTTTAGTTACTTCTTTTGTCATTGTTATTATTTTGTCTATTTTCAGGATTAGATTTGGTATATGAAAATAATTCAGTAGACTCTCAGGAAATATTACTGTCTTTTGAAAAAGCAAATATTTAAAAAGTTATTCAGCATTATGTGGTTCCAAAATGATGAGGGAACATGGATAAGTAGAATGAACTTTTGTACTTAATATGTGCTCTAACAATCTGCATGACACTGATCAAGTGATTTAATTTCTGTAGACCTCATTTCCTCATTTTTCTAAGGTTTAGACAAGTTCTTCACTCTTATTTCAGAATACTATGGTATTATCAGCAATAATACATGGGTTTCTCATTACAATTTTAATTTAATGATCTTATCACATGAGTTTTTATAGAGGAAATTACTGATTTGACATGTAGATAGTCTACTAATTGTTTATATACTAAGACAAAATAACAAAAGTAGTTGAGTCATAAGTGGAGACAGACTTCTTGACTTTGGACATGTTTTTAGGAGTTTTGAAATGTTGCTTTGAGTAATGGAGCTGTTCTTCTTAATCAATGGGTAGAAGCAGATAAACCAAGTACACTGTAATGCATGAGACTCGCCTGCAAAATGAATTTTCCCGCCTAAAGCAGCCTTGATATTGGCTGTCAAGTGACTATTAGAGTGTGAAGGTGTAAATATGTAGAGGACAGGCCTATGCTGACAGACATTTTTCATCCAGTGAAGAAGTCAGATAGGTAAATAATGTAGGATGGGTTAAGACCAAGGCCCAAATGGACTGTATAAATGCTTTTCTCCATCATGAGGAACTTAAAGTTTGTAGAGAAGTAAGGATTTGCTTAGGGCTTGGAGGATGGATGCTGTTGGGAATGGCTGATGGCAGAACAGTCTTGGCATTTTGAAAAAAATGAGCTAGAAAAGTACAGACAGATTTAAGAGTCCTTGGATGAGTAGAACGGACAAGATGGAGGAGATAAGGGTGAAAGAAGATGACAATTTCTTGTTATGCATGCAATGACATCATGTATGAAGAATATTTTTTATTTGGGTGTGGGATGGGAATTTCAGGTCCTCACTGCTTGCCAGTTTCTTGGAGACACTGAAATTTGGATAGTGAGCATAATGTCCTGGGGCTCAGCTGATAGGCCATGCTGTAAGCAGAGGCAGGCAGACAGGGAATCATTGGGTGTTGCTGGAAGTCTGGGACGAGCCAAGATGCTCAGGGACGAGTGACAGCCAGATTTAAAGACTGAGGAGAAAGGTGGCCATCTGGTGAGAAGAACGGAGAGAGAAAACTCATTCAGAGGAATTGGAGGAAGAATGAAGTAAGAGGAGAACGAGGAGTGTAGTGTCACCAAAGCCAGGCAGCAAAGAATTTAAGAATATGTGAGGAGGGAAGTGGGAAGAGGGAGCACGTTGTAGTTGTGTTTGTGGTACAGTATCTGGCAGGGGTGTCCATCAGTATCAGATACTACGGAAGAGGGATCGTTGGACTTTTAATTTTCAAATTTAGGTCATACTGTTCAAGTTGAGACTATAAATTTCGAATCCTCTTTTATTTCTAATCCTATTAACTGATTGGTTCTATTGGCACACAGTGTGTTTTGATGAAGAGTCGTAGTTCATAAGATTTCAAAATAAAAACCATGTTCTTCTGTGTTTTTAATGTTACTTGCAGGCTATGGTCTCTGTGCGGCTAAAGCCCAGTACCCAATTGCTGATTTGGTAAAAATGCTCACCGAGCAAGGCAAAAAAGTCAGGTGAGTGTTTTCAGTGGATGTTGCAATATGTGTAAAGATATGAGTGTGAATAAAAGAAAAGACAACAGTGTAAAAGACAAGTACTTTTAAAATGATATTTTACATATGTCATCCTGGATCCACTAAATTTCATGAAAAGAACCTCTGATCTTTTCACTGCTCCTTGTCTAATAGCACCAAATCCACCACAGACTCATTTTAGAAAGGGAAATTTCATTATCTCAAATCCCAGGATGTTTATTAATGAAGAAAAACACAAGTTATGTTTTCTGTGGTTTGATTTGGGGAAGGAGGTCAAGCATAGCATTTGAATGACATAAAGTTAAGTTCTTTTGTTTT
Source organism: Petromus typicus (assembly GCA_004026965.1). NCBI lineage: Eukaryota > Metazoa > Chordata > Mammalia > Rodentia > Petromuridae > Petromus > Petromus typicus. Next base: position 62,090 of record PVIR01003062.1, on the reverse strand, counting down.
TCTGTTCACAAGGAAAAATAAGAGGCCTCCACAGAGTCCTTGTGGCTCCTCACTGCTTGCCAACTTAGCTCTCAGGGTGGAAAAGAATGCAGACATATTCTTTTTCTCAAGTCAGACACTTGTTGAAATCTAAATTGCAAATTTTTCTACCACTTCCAATTTGGGCCTTGGGCTCTGCTTTTGTGAAGATGTCAGATACAGTAGAGAAGTGGAGAACTCTGGGAGTTGTTTGATTTTTCTCCATGAGCCTGAATAAAGCTTTTGAGGAACCTAAAAAGAGGGCCAGCAGGTGATGACCTTGATGGGCATTGCTGTACTTTGGAGATGTTTGGTCTGTCTGCGGGTCCCTCCATTCTAAAGAGCCCACGAAACCATCTCACGTAGGACACTGCTGCCCATTTTGTGGGGAAACTGGTTTTCTAGCAGTTGTGTTGAACTGAAACCATAACCCAGAGACAGGATAGTGTATTAAGCAGAATTTAGTTTATTCACCAGAATGTTAACGTCTGTTGAACAAACTTATCTGTTAATAAAGATTCCTTTTAGATGTTAACTGTACATTTTTGTCAGGGGTCAGATAATAAGAAAGTAGATGAGGTACCTAGAATCAGAGTGTCTGTGCCAGACTAAGTGCGGAAGGTGTCCTGCTCTTTGGCTTGAAAGTCCCAGCTCTTCATGGTGCTAACAGAAACTTAGATGGCAAAATGAGAAAATCATCTAAATTATTTTAGTGCCAGCTCTTGTGCTAGCTACATTTTGTTTTTTACTTTCCTTTTCATCCTTTCTTTTTCACTCTCTCCTTCACAATCCAGCCCTATAGTCTGTAGTTTATTTTTTTCAAATACATAAAATCAACATGCTATTCTGTGGTAGGCCAAGAGTTTCTGTAACGTAAGTGTTTTGTTTTGTTTTATTAGAAGGTCTTGCTTTGTAGTTCAGGCTGGCCCTGAACTCACTGTGTAGCCCAGGCTAGCCTCAAACTCAGTGATCCTCCTGCCTCTGCCTCCTGAATGCTGGGATTACAGCCGTGAGTCACCACACCCGGCATTGTGGTATGTGGTTAACTGGGGATCGAACTTAGGACCTTGCACTTGTCAGGCAGACGCTGGAACCACTGAGCTAAACCTTTAGCCACTAACATGAGAGTTTTTAATGCTTAGTGAAAATCTTAGACAAATCGAAGATAAAAGATGAGAAAAGTGATTGGCTTTATTTTTAAATTGTTAAAATTTAAGTCTTCTTTTTAGGTTCTTCTTTCTGTTTCCTCTAAGTTGTGCTTTCTTTTTTCAGTCAGAGAGTCTTGCTGTTCAGAGTATTTGCAGATTTACAAGTGGAGACCGTGTGTTAAAGTCGTTTCTGTGAGGCTAGGCACAGTGATGCAGGCCTGCCATCCCTTCATCGAGGGGAAACGAGGCGAGAAAATCACAAGTCAGGTCTCACTTGTGTGAGTAATGTACTGAGACCGTGTCTCAAAATGAAAAATAAAAGGGACTGGAGAAGTAGCTCAGGGGTAGAGGGCCCATGATTTCCATTCCTGGTACTGGAAAAAATAACCCTTTTATGATTTTTCTGAAAAGAAATTGTTTTCTTTATTCAACCCACATGTGAAAAAGGCTCATGTGTTAGGAATGCTTCCTATTCTCACAGAGATGTTTAGAAGATAAGTCAAAATCCCACTGAAATAGAGCAAAGAAAGGTGGCTTTTATGTCTGAGTTGTCTTCAATGCTTAATTTGACACACCTCTTTTGTTGCCCACTGATCAGCTTGGGTTAACCAGATGTCTTGGAGAATCAGTCCAGTGTTAGGTGAGTGGATGAAGAATTGAAGAGCATCATAAGAATGTGGGATAGTCTGAAGGAATATGAAAGAAATGAGTAGGAGAGATGGAGAAAAACTACATGAAAAGGTATAGCACGAGTGAAGTTTTTAGTTTCTGACTTAACTAAAATTAGAAGTTTATCACTGTAACTGCCTCTGTAGGATGACTTCTGTCACTCTAGAAGAGAAAAGATATTACTTAAGATTTATGAGAGATTTAATTATATATATCTGCATATTTTCTTGGTTATAGATAGTTTTTTATTGAAGCTGTTTTATGAGTAGAACACAAAGCTTTTCTTGAGGGGAGCTTTTCATTGTTTCACAGAATTGTCGGCATTATTTACTCAAAATTTATTGCTAATCAATTCATTAATCTCATAATGATGTACAATCAGAATCAAATTATTGTTCAGTCTGATTTCCATATATAAGTCTGGAAAAGTTACTATTTATATTCAGCTGTTTTTTTATGTCAGAGGTGAAATTATATGTTGTTATATTTCAGAACTCTTGTTGAATTTTCAACATGAGAATCATTGCAGTTTATGTAAATCTTACATTTGAATTAAATGGAAGAGGACTATTAAAAATGTAGTGAGAGTACAATATGTTTTTTCTTTTTAGCCTCTGTGTGGAAATTTGTTTTTTAAAATCACAAAAACCTGACCAATTTTTCTTTATGTGAATATCATCATCTTTTCATAGGAGAAAAGTGAATTTTCTTGAGAAAATTAGAAATACATATTCTTAGATGCTAGTGTTTTGTAAGAGGCAAATGTCTGGATGAGAAATGACTACAGCAGTTACCTCGTATTTTAATGAAAGAAATCTGTATTTACAGTTTTCGGTAATTTAGTCCTTTCATCACTCTGTGGAGCCCCCACGGTGCTCATTGAGTGCAGCTGCTGGGCCTCTAGATTTAGCAGGTCTTTGTGCCTCAGGACCCTAGCAAGCCTCGAGTCCAGATGTGGTGACACATTCACACATGTCCCCTGTGGAAATGTGCCAGTGTGGACATACGATTGTCATCAATTAGTTATGCCCAGCTGGTGCCAAGGAAAATTGTATCTGACATACCGTCTGCTTGGCTTCATGGGTCATGATTGATTTAGAGACACTCCTGTTTTCTTTCGCTTTGGCCATAGTCAAAACATGCTCGCAAAAGGCTGAGATTACATAATGACACCCATGACATTGTACGACAAGATCTCATTTCAGGATGTCAATGTCATGAAAGTTTACTGACTTAGATTGTTTAGTGGCCAAGATATCTGTGCTTCACTGAATGCCTGCACAACTTACCTAACTTACGCTGGATCTCTAGAAGCATTTTATGACAAAAAAAAAAAAAAAATCTAGATGAAGAATGCAGACATTGCTATCTCTTTATTTCATAGTTTTTGTACTGGTTATACGGTGAACTTTTTACTTTAAAACAGAGATAGCATTTCAGTAAACACAGAAAGGTGTATAATTCTTTGTCTTGTAATTAATTACTATTTGGTATTCTTTCTATAAAGTATTTCTACTTATATTTTACAGAAATCTTTTGAATTTATGAAAACCCTTTTCAAAGTTTTTCATTGACTGATACTGTGTATTACTTGTTTTTGGCTATGCTTTGCTTTTGAGACAGGGTCTTGCTACATAGTTCAGGTTGGCCTTGAACTGACAGCAATCCTCCTGATTCAGCATCCTGAGTGCTGGGATTATTGGAGGACATCAAAATGTCTAGTTCATGTATAACTTTTATGTTAATATTCATTTATATCTTTCTTTTTTATTACCTACTAATAGAGAAATGTTATTAGATAATGAAAATATAAATATGAAAAATGTCAGTTCACACATTCAAAATTTTATAGATATGAAGAAAACAAATGAATCAGTGAATTTCATTTAGTGTGATAACATGCATATCGATACTCACGTATATATATGTATACTTCATCCTAAATTACAAATAGAATTTTATATATGTATATGTTTTTATCCTGTTTCATCATATCAACCTTCCTGTGGTATATAGAGTTCAGTAGGGTTTCACAGTTTTGTGTAACATGGCTATAACATAGTTTTAAAGATATGTTTTTTTGGCGGCTGGGGATATAGCTCAATGGTTCTGGCGTCTGTCTTGCAAGCTCAAGGGCCCGGGTTCGATCCCCAGTGACCACATAACAATACCAGGTGTGGAGACTCACGCCCAGCAGCAGCCAGTACCACATACCACAGTGCCGGGCATGGTGGCTCACGCCTGTAATCCCAGCACTCGGGAGGCAGAGGCAGGAGGATTGCTGTGATGTGAGTCTGAGGCTGAGCTCGGGGCCAGCCTGAACCACAGAGCAAGACCCTGTCTCAAAAAACCTTAAAAAAAAAAAAAAAAAAAAAAGATATGTTTTCTTAACTAAGAAATAAACTCCTAGAAGGTACTTGACGATGAAAGATTCTATTACCTTAACTGGATTTTTCTTTTTTTTTTTTCGTGAATTAAATGTGATCCAGATAAATTGAGTTTGGCTTTCTAGGTTTGTATGTTTTGAGTAGAGGAAGAATAGAGAAAGTGCCAGAGCTCACACATCTGTTAAGTGATACAGGTACATGATTCTGAAGAGAATGGAAATTAGGGCAGGTACAAAATTCAGTATAGTATTCTATTATTGGATAAAACATGGTATAGGTGTCTATTAAGTTCATTTGCTTGAAGTTGTAGTCCCCCATCATAAATATGTTGATATTTTTCTGATCTTTTATGTCCAAGAGTCTTTGTTTTATAAGGGTAAGTGTACTGGTGTCTTTGCATTTGTAGCTGTTGTCTTTTCCTGTTGAATTCCCTGAACCAATATGTAGTGACTAGGTTTTTCTGATCAGTTTTGGCTTAAAATCCATTTTGTCTAAAAATAGGATATATACTCCTGCTTTTTTTCAGGGTCTTGTTTTGCATTCTTTAATTATTAGTCTACAAATGTCTTTTTGGTTGAAAGCAGTTTCTAGTATACTGTTGGGTTTTGTTTTCTGATCCATTCTGCCATTCTGTGTCTTTTGATCAGAATTTGTTTCATTGAAGAACAGAATATACATTCTTCTTAGCAGCACATAGAATTTTCTCCTCAAAGGTCACATACAAGCCCATAAAGCATGCTTAAATAAATACAAAGGAATCAAAGTTATCTCATACATTATCTGATTATAGTGCAGTGACACTTGAAATTAACAACAAAAGAAACCATAGAAGTTAGCAAACACTTAAGAAATGATATAACACTTTCAGTAATCAGTAGGTCATAGGGCTGGGATGTAGCTCAGTGGTGCCATGCTTGCCTTATCTCAGTGTGATTTAAGCCATCATGACAAACCAGTGATCAACATCATATTAAATAGAGAGAAGCTGAAAGCTTCCCCTCTAAAATCAGGAACAAGATGTGGACATCTACTGTCAAAACTCCTGTTTAATATTGTCCTTGAAACATCCACCATACCGTCCAGGTAAGAAAAAGAAGCGAAAGAGGTATGTATAAGAAGGAAGAAGCTAAGTTAAAATTACTTGCAAATGACACTATCCTCTATGGAGAAGACTCAAAATATTTGACCAAAAGACTCCTAGAATTGATAACCAAATTCAACAGTATAGCAGGATTAAAAAATCAGTAATATCTCTTTGTATCAATAACAATCTCACTGAGAAATTATGAAAACAATATTATTCTCAGTAGTGTTGAGAAAATTAAAAACTTAGAAATTAACCTAACCACGGAAGTGAAAGACTTCTGTGATGGAAAACTACAGCACTGAAAAAGGAAATAAAAGAAGGCATTAAAAAATGGAAATATATCACCTGTTCCTGGGTCGGAAGAATCAGTATTGTCAAAATGATGACATTTCCTAAACTGTTGCATAGATTTAATAGAGAACTAATCAAAATACCAATAGTAATCCTCACAGAAGTAGGGCAAACAATTATAAAATTCATAGGAAACCAAAAGAGATCCAGAATACCAAAAGCAATCTTGGTCAACAAGAGCAAAGCAGAGACATCACAATTCCAGATTTCAAGTTATATTACAAAGTTATGGTGGTAAAAACAGCACGGCACAGAAACACACATGTGGATCAGTAGAATAGATTAGAGGATCCAGAAACAACCCAAGGCACACTGAACCCTCCGATCTTAGACAGAGATGTCCGAAACACACTAGAGGAAGAGTAACCTCTTTAACAAATGGTGCTGGGAAAACTGGCTGTCCATGGGCAGAAGACTGAATATAGACCCATATCTCTCATTGTATACTAAGCTAAATTCAATTGGATCAAAGATCTATATATATATATTTTTTTTTAGTTTTTTTGAGACAGGATCTCGCTTTGTAGTTCAGGCTGGCCCTGAGCTCACTATGTGTACCAGGTGAGCCTCGAACTCACAGCCATCCTCCTGCCTCTGCCTCCCGAGTGCTGGGGTGACAGGCATGAGCCACCATACCTGGCACTGTGGTGTGTGGTACTGATTGCTGATGGGTGTGAATCACCACAACCCCCATTGTTGTATGTGGTCACCGGGGTCAAACTAGGGACCTTGTGCTTGCAAGGCAGGCACTAGAACCACGGAGTTAAGTTCCGGGCCCAAAGATCTAATTTTAAAACACAAATACTTAATTTCCTGGAAGATAAAACAGCTAGAACTTGTGCAGTCATGGGAAAGCAAGAACTTTCTGAATGGAATCCTAAATGCACAAGAAATAGCATTGAGAATCAACAGATGGGACTAAATCAAATTAGAAAGGATTTGCACAGCAAAGGAAATAGCCAACAGTATGAAGAGACAAGCTACAGAATAGGAAAGCTTTTCCACTCTTATCTCAGACAAAGGACTAATATCTAGAATATTAAAAGACTCAGAAAATTAGACCCTTCTCAATAAGAGACCTAACAACAAAAAAAGGGCAACTGAAATAAGTAAAGACTTATCAGAAGAATGCAAGTAACCAGTAAATACATGCCGCAATGTTGACCATCACTGCCTTTAGGAAAAATGTAATTATGAAGTTTGCAAATCTCATAATTAAAATAAGATTCTATCTTACTCCACAAACAATGGCCACCATTAAGAAATCAATAAGTGCAGATGGATCTGTGGGCAAAAGGGTTACCTTTCCTCTTTTGGTGAGAACATAATCTAGTGCAACCATTTTGGAAATCAGTGTCGCAGATTTATTTCCTTCTTAGGTGTCTGCTCGAAGGAATTAAAGACATCATGTTGCAGTAACACAGGTACTTGTGTACCTGTGGCTAAATATTAGCTAAATATTGGAATCATTCTATATGTCCATCAAGAGAAGAATAGAAAAAGAAAATGTGGTATTTATACATAATGGGATATTATTCTGCCAAGAGGAAGTCCTTGGAGGAAGTTGGATACACTTTTGGATGTTAAATGAAATGAATCAGACAAATGTCTCATGGTTTCTCTTATAAGAGAAACTCACAGTTTAAATAAATTACAATACAAAATAAAAGATAATAGGAAATAGGCAGAACTCTTGTAAAAGGAAAGGAGATGAAGAGAGGGAGGGAGGAGGGATAGTGGGTTGAGGAAGAGAAAGAAACAAAAAACTAAGATGTGTCATGTACATGTACCAACTCCCCACAGTGAATTTAATCGTTATGTACTGCAAACATACACTTAAAAAGAGTCAGTATATGGATTGGGATTTTTTCCAAACTGATTTGTTAAAATTAGTATTTTTTATCATATAGTTCAGTGGTTCCAGTGCCTGCCTTGCAAGCACGAGGGCCCAGGTTCAATCCCCAGTAAGCACACACAGTAATGCCAGTGTGATAACTCAAACCCACCAGTAGTCAGTACCACATACCACCGTGCTGGGCATGAGCCACTGTGTTGTGTTATGTGGTACCCGGGATCGAATGCAGGACCTTGCGCTTGCCAGGCAGATGCCGGAACCACTGAGTTAAATCCTTGGTCCAGCCTCATATTTTAGAAAATGTTTTTCTAAACTAATTTGTTAAAATTAGTATTTTTTTTAAAAACCTCCCTTGTTTTAATAAGTGATCTATAGTTCTTATTTCTGATCAGTATGTGATAAACTGAATAAATTTGCCTTTTTAGTTAGTTTGACATTTTTCACAGGTGAAGTAAATAATTAAATGTAAAAATACATTTAAATTGGATCCAGTAACAGGTTTTATTCTTGGGTGTGTGTGTGTGTGTGTGTGTGTACACGCATGCATGCTAGACAAGTGCTCCATGGTTGAGGTCCAGCTGCAGCCCCTAATAACAACTTCTTGTGTTGGAATGGAGAATGTGGCATTGTTACAAGTAAACATAGGATGCAAAAGTTTCTTAAGAGATTCCTTACTGCAACTGCGGGGAATTCCATCCTGTTTTGTGATAGAACACTGTGTAAACATGTTGCATATAATTCCTTTTTTCTGTGGTACTGGTTGTTGAACATAAGGCCTTCACAGTGAGTTAAGTCCCCGGCCCTTTTTAATTTTTAAAGTTTTGAGACAGTGTCTTGCTAAATTGCTACACTGCCTAGCCCGGGCTGGAACTGGCAATATCTTACCTCTGCTTCCTAGCGTGCTGGCATTACTTATGTGTGGTGTAATTGTTAGTAGAGTTCTTGCCTTGGGATGCAGCGCACTTGGTGCATTGTGAAGGTCTGTTTTCATCATGCAGGTGATGATTTTTCTCCGCTGTGGTCTGGGATCTCTTACAGGGCTGCCTTTCAAGTGTAAGCCCTGCCCTGATAGGGATCAGAGCTGGTGGTTGTGGATGTTTCTTGGGACATTTTTATCTTGGGTGGCAGCCTAATCCTTCAGTGTCCAGCTTGTGACTGGGTGTACCTGTCACAGAAAACTTGTTCGTGACCTTTTGGTTCTTACTGACCTGTGGCCAGTTTCTTTCTATCAAGATATCTATTAAGATATCAGATATCTTTCTATCAGTCCCTCGGAGCCCTGACAAGGGGAGAGGTGGATTTACAGGACCAGTCACAGGAGGTCCAGAAGAGCAATGCATCGAAGTGCAGGAAGAGCAAGAGCAGTTATTTCTTGCAGCACAGGGAGAAGGGTACAGATGGGGAGCGGTGGGAGGGCTGGAGAGGGATGTCATGTTCAGCCAGTAGGTAGAAGCAAGAGTGAGAAGGGACCTGCAGGGCAAAACCTCTGCTGGGGTCCAGGGCAGTGCCAAAGCTCTTCCGCCATAAGCAGTTCTAGTTGTTGTTTTTAGAGAAAGCTGGCAGTTATCTGAGGGGCTGCCCTGCGGCTTCGGAGAGGCCAGGCTGGGTATGGATGTGCCATAAAGGTTGTATCTATGTGCCCCGTCTGTGTGTGGTTGTTTGGGGAAGATACCTGGGTCATGCACAGGAAGAGGAGGTGGTAGTTGAACAGCAAGGTGTCCAAGTGACCCCTGCAGGTGGAGGCAGGGAGCTGGCAACTTGGAAGAGATGAAGCTGTGCTTCCTGTATGTGTGAGACAGCTAACAACTGTACCCAAAATGGACACGGAGGGCATATAAAATTACAAGTGTTCACTACAGTAGTTTTATTGGTCTGTAAATATATATGGTTTAGAAATGGAGCAGTAAGTTTCACGAATTGAGCCTTCCTTTTACTGTTTCTGTGTTATTTTCCTAATCTATAAACTTCCTGAGAAGTTAGAATACAATATTTTGGAAAACTGTGATGGGATTGGAGTGGCAGAATTTGAAAATGTCATCAACATACATTGTCCTATATATAGTTTGATTTTAAAATATAAAAAGCAGGCTGTGGATTTGGCTTAATAGCACTGTACCTACCAGGCAAGCGCAAGGTCCTGAGTTCAGTTCGTGGCACCAAATACACACACACACTCACACTCACACACACATGGCAATAAAATAGAATAAGAGACATTAACCTTTTGAATATACTGAGTATGGAAGTAAATTTAGTGTAGTGACTCCAAAAATATAAAATCAGACAATTAAAGCCTGTAAAGAAAAATTTAAAAAACCCTGAAAATTCTTTTCAGTATTACATCAGCAAAGGGCTACAAAATGGGAAAAGTACTCTAAATACAGAAAGGAACCCAGTGTTCCCTGTAGTTTCTTTGTGTCACTGCTGAGTTGGAATGCTCAGTTCCACAAGCCCTTCTTAATGATTTCTTACTGAACTAGATCCGAATATTTCCGTAATGCCAAGAAGGAAAATGTGATTTATTTGGACAGTTGTAGTAGGATCCACGGAGTGAATGTTTTCGGTACTTTAACAGCCCCATATGCCTAAAAACAACTGCTATAAAGCCTGCCTGGTGAGGACATACTGTCTCTCTGGTCTGTGATCATGGAAATTCGTATTGTTATGTTCCCTTTTAAATATGTGGTATTGGAAATCTAATGTGAGGTTGCGAAAAACTCTTCACCAGTTGGGCTTATGTCATCATGTATTGTAAAAGAAGCTTAAAAAAAAAAAGCTGGAATTGTTCTTTCCTCAAAATTATCTTGTCACTTGGTAATAGGAAGAGTTCTTGGGTATACTTTTACTTTGTTCTTTCTGTATTAATTTAAAAAGCCTGTGAAGATGTGGTTGATTCATTGGAGTAGATTATCCTATGTCTTCTGAGCTGTACCTGCATCTAAGCTGTGGATTGTGGTCTGAACTTTTTAAGTTGTTCCACAAAAGACTGTGATTTTCTTTTTAATTGAAATCTTTATTGGTACATTACATATACACATCATGATTGCATTCAACAATGAGAATTTGTACCAGTATATGACACAACTTAATTCTCATTTTTTCCTATAGCCCTACCCACCCTACCACCCCACCCCCTATATACATAAACTTTGTTTCCTTTCTTTTTTGTTATAATTTCATTATTTTTCCCCTTGTACCCCATTTTGCTTTGAGTATATTTTCTATTTCACAATATAAAACATACATTCTAGAATTCATTTACATCTTTATTTTCTCATACCAGAGAAAAGATATATTTACACATCTGTGACCTATTTATTTCACTTATGAGGATGTCCTCAAGGTACATCCATTTAAGTATAAATGATTCAAACTTATCATTTTTTATGGCAGAGTAATACTCCATTCTGTAGAAGAACCACAGCTTTTTTATCCAGTCTCCAGTTAATGGACATTTGGGTTGTTTCCAAGATTTAGCGATCACAAAACAGAGCTGCTATAAACATGGGTGCACATATGTCACTGTGATATGAATCTTTTAATTCTTATGTGTATATACCTAGCAGAGCGATGGCCAGGTCAAATGGGACCTCCAGTCCTACCTTTTTGAGGAATTTCCAAACTGATCTCCACATGGGTTGTACGAGTCTGCATTCCCACCAACAGTGGAGAAGAGTTCCTTCTCCACAGCCTCGCCAACATTTGTTACTGGCTAATTCTGAAATGGCAGCCATTCTTTGTGGAGTGAGATGAAATCTTTTTCTTTTTTTGAGACAGGGTCTCTCTTTGTAGTTCAGGCTGGCCCTGAGCTCAGCCTTGAACTCACATCACAGCAATCCTCTTGCCTCTGCCTCCCAAGTGCTGGGATTACAGGCCTGAGCCACCACGCCTGGCTTTGTGGTATATGGTACTGATTGCTGAGTGAGTCTCCACATCCAGTATTGTATGTGGTTACCAGGAGAATCGAACCCAGGTCCTTGTGCTTGCCAGACAGGCGCCAGAACCACTGAGCTAAATCCCTGGCCCGAGATGAAATCTTAATGTTATTTTCATTTGCATCTCTTGAATGACTAGTGATGTTGAACATTTCTTCATATACTTCTTAGCTGCTTTTATTTCTTCCTCTGAAAAGTGTATGTTCATTTCAGATGCTCATTTTTGAATTGGGTCTTTAAATTTGGGTGGATTGATTTTTTTTTTTTTGAGCCTTTTATATATTCTAAATAGTAACCCTTTGTCTGAGAAGCAGCTGGAAAAGATTCTTTCCCATATTGTTGGTTGCCTTTTTGCTTTGCTGGTGGTTTCTGTTGCTGTGCAGAAACCTCTCAATATGATGAGATCCCATTTATCAGTTTCTTCTACCAGTTCTTATGCTATGGAGGATTTGTTCATGATATTTTTCCCTAAACCAGTGTCTTCAAGGGTTTTCCCTAACCTGTTTTGTAGCAGGTTTAGTGTGTCTGTTTTAATGTTTAGGTCCTTAATCCACTTTGATTTTATTTTAGTACATAGTGAAAGAGCTAGGCCTAGCTTTAGTGTTTGGCAGATTAAAGTCCAGTTTTTCTAGCACCATTTGTTAAAGAGGCTATCCTTCCTCCACTGAGGATATTTGGCTCCTTTGTCAAAAATGAGATAACTTAGTGTGTCTGGAGTTGTTTCTGGATCTTCTAATCAACTCCACTGGTCCTCGGGTCTGTTGCTTTGCCGGTACCATGCAGTTTTTATCACAGTGGCTTTGTAGTACAGTTTCAAGTTGGGGATCGTAATACCCCCCATCGTGTCCTTATTGCTTAGAATTGCTTTTGCTATTCTAGGTCTTTTGTAATTCCAGATGAATTTCTGAATTATTTTTTCTAGATCTGTGAAATACGTTGTTGGGAGTTCAATTGGGATTGTGTTAAATCTGATAATAGTTGTGGGAGTAGAGCCATTTTGATGATATTGATTCTTCCAACCCAGGAACAAGGGATGTCTTTCCATTTTCTGGTATCTTCTTCTATCTCCTTTTTCAGAGTGCTGTAATTTTCAGAGTAGAGGTCTTTCACCTCCTTTGTCAGATTGATTCCTAGATATTTCATTTTTGGGGGTGCTACTGTGAAGGGGATTGAGTCCCCAATTTCTTGCTCAGTGAATCTGTTGTTTATATATATGAAGGCTAATAATTTTTGCGCATTAACCTTGTATCCCGCTACACTACTAAATTTGGCGATTAGGTCTTGAAGTCTCTTGGTTGAGTTTTTAGGATCCTCTAGATAGAGTATCATGTCATCAGCAAATAATGACAGTTTAACTTCTTCATTTCTTATATTTATTCCTTTAATTTCTTTCTCTTGCCTAATTGCTATGGCTAATGTTTCCAGCACAATATTGAACAGGAGTAGTGAAAGTGGACATCCTTGTCTTGTACCTGATCTTAGTGGGAAAGGTTTCAATTTTTGACCATTTAGGGTAATGCTGGCTGTTGGTTTCTCATAAATAGCTTTTATTAGTTTGAGATACAGACCATCCATTCCAATGTTTTGCAAGGTTTTGATCATAAATGGGTGTTGGATTTTGTCAAATGCTTTTTCCACATCTACTGAGATGCTCTATCCTTGAGTCTCTTAATGTAGTGTGTTACATTTATTGATTTACATATGTTGAACCATCCCTGCATCCTGGGATGAATCCAACTTGGTCAGGGAGTATGATCTTCTTGATGACTCTCTGTATTCTGTTTGCTAGTATCTTATTGAAGATTTTTGCATCAATGTTCATTAGGGAGATTGGCCTGTAATTCTCTTTTTTTGGTTGGGTCTTTCTCTGCTTTTGGGATCAAGGTAATGGTTGCTTCTAGAAATGAATTTGGGAGTGCTGCTTCCCTTTTGATTTTATTGAAGAGTTTGAGTAGTGGTGTTAACTCTTCTCCAGAAGTTTTGTAGAATTTAGTGGTGAAGCCATCAGGCTCAGGGCTTTTTTTGTTGTTGCTGTTGGTAGGTTTTTTACTACATTTTCAATTTCACAGATTGATATTGGGGTATTTAACATTTTTATGCCCTCTTCATTCAACTTTGAAAGTTCATATGTATCTAGGATTTTATGTATTTCTTCTACATTTTCCATTTTATTGGAATACAAATTTTCAAAGTATGTGTTTATTATTCTCTGTATTTCCACTGGGTCAGTGATGATTTCCCCCTTTTCATTTCTAATAGCGTGGATTTGAGCCTTTTCTTTTCTTTCTTTGAGAAGGTTGACTAAGGGTCTATCAATTTTATTTATCCTTTCAAAAAACCAACTCTGTTGATTTTCTACATCATTCTCTTAGTCTCCATTGCATTAATTTCTGCTCTGATCCTTATGATTTCCTCCCTCGTATGAGCTCTCGGTTTGCCTTGCTCCTCTTTTTCTAGTAGTTTAAGGCTCAGCATTAGATTGTTAGTTTGAGCTTGCTCTGTTTTCCTGATATAGGCATTCACTGCTGTGAACTTCCCTCATAGAACTTCTTTCATTGTATCCCATAAGTTCCTGTATGTTGTACTGGGGTTATCATTCAATTGTAGAAACTGTTTAACTTCATCTTTAATTTCTTCTGTGACCCATTGGTTAGTCAGTAGTGTGTTGTTCAATTTCCATGTCTTTGTGAAAGTCTTGGGCATTTTTTTGCTCTTCATCTCTAGTTCCAAGGCACTGTGATCTGAGAGTATACAGGGGACAACTTCAATTCCTTTGCATTTACTTAAACCTGTTCTATGAACTAGCACATAGTGTATTTTGGAGAATGATCCATGAGCAGCTGAGAAGAATGTAAATTCTCACTTAGTGGGGTGAAATACTCTGTAGGCATCTATTAAGTCCATTTGTTGAAGAGTTTCGTTTAGCTCAAGCACTTGTTTATTGATTTTCTGTCCAGTCGATCTGTCTATTTGTGACAGTTGGGTATTCAAGTCCCCTACTATTATTGTATTGCTGCTTATCTGGCTTTTCATGTCCATTAATGTTTGTTTTATATAGCTGGGTGCACTAGAGTTTGGGGGCATAAATATTTAAAACAGTTATTTCTTTTTCTTGGATAGTTCTCTATATGAGAATATAGTGACCTTCTTTGTCTCTTTTAATCAGTTTTGGTTTAAAATCTATTTTGTCTGCAAATAAGATAGCTACTCGTGCTATTTTGCAGTTTCCTGTTGCATGGAGAATTGTTTTCTATCCCTTTACTTTCAGTCTGTGGTTTTTTCTCTGGATTAGGTGTGTCTTCTGTATGCAGCAGATTGTAGGATCTTGCTTTTTGATCTATTCTGCCTGTCTGTGTCTCTTAATTGGTGCATTGAGACTATTGACATTAATGGTTATGACTGATATGGATAGACTTACGGCTGTCATGTTTTCCTGTTCTACGCTCTTTTATTCTTTGACTTTGTTCTTTCCCCATCAGTTTCTTGTTTGGCTCAGTGGGATGACTCTGCTGGGTCTCATGGGTTTATAATTTTCCTTTTTTCTTTTCTCCAAGATATGCTTTAGGATATTTTCTAGTGCCAGTTTTGTATGCATGAAGTTTTTAAGATGTTCTTTGTCGTGAAAGTATTTTATTTCCCCCTCAATTTTCAGAGATAACTTTGAAGGGAAAATCAGTCTGGGTTGGAAGTTGTTGTCGTTTAAGGTTTGAAACATTTCACTCCAGGCTCTTCTCGAACTGAGTGTTTGGGCTGCAAAGTCTGCTGTGATCTGATGGGCTTCCCTTTGCAGGTGATTTTTTTCATTCTCTCTAGCTTCTTTCAATATTTCTTTCTTTATTTTCATATCTGGAACTTTTATACTTATGTGCCTAGGTGTGGGTTTTTGTATATTTTGGCCCTGTGGAGTTCTGTATGCTTCGTGAATCTGGATGTCTAATTCTCTTTCTTTGTCTGTGAAGTTTTCTGCTATTATTTCTGTGAAGAAATTTTTTATGTCTTTTGTATTGACTCTTGCTTCCTCAATGACTCCGATCAACCTTATGTTATTCTTTTTTGAATCATCTGGAGCTGTTGAATAGATTTCTCATGGCCTTTTGTCTTTTTCCATAAACTATGTCTTTCCTGTTCATAGGCTGCAATCATGTCCTCTAGATCTGAGATTTGGTCTTCTGCAGTGTTTATTCTACTATGTAAACTTTCATTTTCTTTTTTGATTGGCTGGGTTTCTATTTGTAGCTGTTTAGGAGGTTCCATTACTTTTGCTATCTCAGATTCTATCATATCCCTGATTTCCTCTTTAGCTTTGTTAATCACGCCATTAACTATGTCCAGTGCCTCTGTTTTCATCTCAGAAATTAGTTCTGATTTCCATTGTATTCGATCTTCTTTAGTTACCACATCAGAAAATCCTGGTGATTGAGTTTCAGATTTCTCCTTTTCCCTTCCCCTCATTTTACCTTGTGGTGAGGATCTCTGCATCTGAGATTTTGAATGTTTCCTCATTTCTGAGCTTTTGTCTCTGCTGTTGTATTTGGCTTTATAGTTGCCCTATTGTCTGGTGAAGTTTGTTGCAAGTTTCTTTCTTCCTAATATTTAGGTCCCTTAAGATTAGCACTAAGCCTTAACGGTTTCAAACACAACCCAAGAAAAGCACTAAGCATTAACAGTATCAAATAGAACCCAAGAAATGGTGAACTGGTAGTTGCTGCTCTGACCCCTCCAACCTCATAAGCCAGAACTATGATCAAATGCCCAGACTTAAAATTAACCATAGATATATTTACACTATTCAAGCATCACCTTTTGGAAGTGAAAGGGTTACCAAGCACTTAGGTGGCAGAAAGATAGGGGAGGGAGAAATTAGCAATAAGATTAAAGGATTCAATGAAATAGAGAAATGAAGACTAGCAGTGTGGACACAGAGTAGGAAAAAGGGAGAGATGAAGAAAAAAGGCAAAGGGAGGGAAGAAAATGAAAAGCAGCAACAAGTATAGCAAACACACAGAACTAAATAGAACAAACAGATAAAAACATAATAGGATAAGATTGAGTCCACTAACAGCCAGCAGTTGGAGGCGAAGAATCGTTGATTCCTATATGGGCTGAGACACACAGTTTGAAGTTTTATAGGTCACGGGGAAAAAGCTGTGAAGTTGCAGGCTTTACCCCATGTGAGTCCATTGTCCTGTAGGTGGCGCTGGATGCAGAGACTCACCAAAGCTGAGGTTCATGGGTTTCAGAGCAGGGCCTGCCCCTTCAGTATGGCGGGAGGGGGTGTCCCAGTTGGAGTCCGGAGTTGGGGTTTTCCTAGAGCTGGAGGCCTTGGGTTCGCCGGTTCGCTGTGGTAGAGACGATCTTGGTTGATCCCGCAGGAGCTGGGAGACCTCTTCTCCTGGCAGCGGATCCTCGGTCCCGCGGGCGGTGGGCGGGGCTTCCTCGTACCAGTCCTCTGTCCTCTCCCTTGAGTCCAGATCTGGGAGTGTTTTGCCCTTTCCCGCTGCTGCAGGAGGCCTGGAACACCGTTCTGCTCTTCGTGGTGAACCTGTGTCTCGGAGGCGGGCTATGTGCTGTCTGCAGTCACTGGGTTCCTGTGCTGGGCCACCTGTGTGCGTCTAGCAGGGTTGGCCGCCCCTACCCCCTCTGGGGAGAGAGAAGGGACAGACCACTCCCTAGGTTGCTCTTCTTTCTTTGGCCTTAATCGATATTTGCTTCTGGTCTCTTCGATCTAGGTTTCTCTGCTGTCCTCCCCCCCCTGCCCCCCAACTGCTGTGTTCAGGTTTAAGAACAATTTATATAGAGGTAGCGGTTTCCAGCTTTTACCATTCTGCCATCTTCCCAGAATTCCAAGAGACTGTGATTTTCTTATGTGAGAGGTCAAAGGAACTAAAAGTGTTGAGATTTTCTTGCTTCAAGATATTGAAGAGATTACCCTAGGATGAACAACAACATTTATTGTATTTTCATTTATCAAATGAAGCAAGAATACTCTTTTGGCTTAATAGTATCTATTCAATTATTAAAATGGCTTTTTGCAATTAGACTCAATGAACCTGTGTGCTTTTGAATATTAGTTGTTACTAGGCTACCAGCAAGCCCAGTGTTCATGATTATTAGTTTTTATTAGTGCTTAGTCTACGCTGACTGTAAACGTTTCTAGTCTTCAGATGGAGTTGCAGGGAGACGTTCTGGCTTGTATTGAATTATATTGATATTTAATGGGATTTAAAAATTTGAAATGTTATCCAGATATTAAAACGTTTTAAAAATGTGAAAATGTATGCCTCTTTGTATGTCGCTAAAACCTGGTTTATGTATTAATTTTAAAAATGTAGCTGAGTATTTATGTTACAAAATGAATTTGAATAGCGTACTGTACTCCCACTGTACATGACTGAATGTGTGTATCTGTCATGTGATGGTCTAAAGCACTTTGTATGAAAAACTGTTTACATGAACTGTTTCACTTAAATCTTACAGTAATCCTTTGAAGAGGTTTTGTTAGCAATCTCATTGTGCACATGAGGAAACTGAAGAGCTCAGAAGTACATTGTTCAGAGGCTCGTAGCAATCTAGAACCCCTTATGGCAATCATACCCTATTTCCTTAAATTCTCTGAAGAATGACGGCAAAGTGTACCTGTGAGGACGCTGTATTGTTTCAGGCCACTTCCCTTGTGTTACTTGAATGCCTGGAATAGAATGGCAGATATTGTAGGAACTGAAAAATAAAGATGTTCCGAGCTCAAGGTGACAGAGTGGTTATCATGGTGTGGTATGGCAGGCAGGAGACACACAGGGTCCTGGGAGCATGAAAGGTAATTTTGTGATCTCACTTTACTAGTTTTTCCCTTTTATAGAATCTTGTCATGGTCCGGGATAGCTGACTCTGTTTCTTTAAGTTTGTATACAATGTAAGATGATTTTCCTACTCCAAAGGGAAGGAGTACAAGGCTAGTAAACTTTGCGTGTTGGAATGAATTCTGGATATTCTTCATGTGATGATGCAACATTGATGAACTTTGGTGACTTTGGCCATCGGTTCTTGGAAATTGCTGATCACAGTCAATCTGTGTTTCATATAACTAACTTTAATACATTCGAGGCTAGCCAATTACATGGGCCAGAATTGTTATAAACTCATCAACATGCATATATATATTTCTGCATATCTAAATGTGTTCTGATATTTCTCTTGAAACACTGGCATTCTTAACAATCTAGCCTGTGTTTTTCTCTCGACCTTAGAGCTTTAAAGTTTGGAGTAATAAATTATTATGTAAACAGATATAAAATGATCTGTCCTTGGGGATGTCTGGCATAGCATGATAGTTAAGATGGTGATTATTTCTCCTTTACAACTAGCCAAGCAGAAATACTGTTTTTATGCAGTCTGTAGCAAATCAAGATATTTACAGTAAGAACTGATATATTTAGAGGTCTTTGATTTCTAATTGGGCCCAAGGTGTTTCTGATAAAACAAAGATGGTAGCCAGATGGATGAATTTAAAGATGACAAAGGCAGTATTACAAACAAATAGTCAAGAAAGTATAGAAAATCAAAACCCAAATGTAAATCACAAAGTATATATTGGGTTATTCAGCTAAAATAGATGCCATAGTTTTGGAGTCTTAGGACTAGAAAGAAAGCTTTGTGCTCAGCTAATGGATCCCCAAAATATCAACATCATAATCCTTCACACTTTGCATGTTATGGATAAAAAAAAGACTACACAGATTTTGTTGAGATGACAAGGGTTTTGATATAGATTGTCCTGGATTATTTACTTTGGGATAGTGTTATCACTATAGGGTCCTGCTAGGAAGGAGATGGGAAAGTTTAAGTCAGAGAAGTAAATATAACAGTGGAAGCCAAGGTTGAAATAATGTTGCCACAAGACAAAGAGTCGGGCAAACTCCAGAAGGTGGATAAAAGCAAGGAGCAGGTTTTTCCCTAGAACCTTGAGAAGAATCGCAGTCCTGCCAACACCTTGATTTCTAACCTGAGGAAACTGGTTTTGGACCTTGAGAACAGTAAATCTGAGAACTAAATTTATTTATTACAGTTTTTTACAAGAGCAGTGGGAAACTCATACAGACC
Source organism: Petromus typicus (assembly GCA_004026965.1). NCBI lineage: Eukaryota > Metazoa > Chordata > Mammalia > Rodentia > Petromuridae > Petromus > Petromus typicus. The sequence continues at coordinate 42,543 of PVIR01003062.1, read as the reverse complement.
TTAACTATGATTTAGTACCTGTTCACAGTTCTTAAGTTTCACTAACCAGATTTTGGGAAGAAGAAAAGGCCTGGGGGGAAACAGGAAATATTTAGAAACAATCAGAAGGTTGAGAGACTAAGAGAAATTTTGAAATTTTGTATTAACTATTAATATCTCAAGTAATACATGTTTAATGTGAGAGGTACGTAGGACCACAAGACTGAGGTACAGCCACAGTACCTAGTTCTGGAAATCCTGCATTCACTGCTTCCTTACCAGTGTGAGGAGCAGTCTCTTTCTCTGTCTCTGACTCTCTGTCTCTCTCGCCTTTGCACACGCTAAGCAAGTGCTGTACCACTGAACTACGTCCCTCTCCTTTATTTAAATTATTAGTACACGGAAATGAGCTTTATCTTTTCTAGATCCGCTTTTTCTTGCTCCTTCTGTTTCAAACTTCCCGAATTGAAGGCTGTGATTTTTTTAAACTTTAAAATCAGACACTGGGGAACCTTTCATTCATCATGTCTCATGGAAATCAATAGGCTTGATAAATAAATTTGTAAGTCCATTTTAAAAGAACATTACAATGGAATTTATGTTCAGATTTGAGGTTTAGTGAAATGCCTTCCATTCAGTGGAAACATATTTCAGTGCTTGGATTTTCCCCCCTGTATTACCCAGCATTGTTTTGAACTCCTGGGCTCAAGCCAAGCCATCCTGGTGAGCAGGTCGGACAGACATGCAATACTGTGTCTGACATTTTAAAGTGTTCTACCAAATGTTTTATCTCATTGGCATTGCAAAATCATTATTAGCTTCAGGTAGGTATTTCGGCCAAGGAGTCCATGTCATGTTTTGATATCTTCTCTGGAGCAGTTTGGACACAGCTGTTCGAGTGGACTACATCGTCTGTGTTACCACATGAAGAGTGTCTTCATAAATCGTTTTTTTTTTTTTTTTTTTTTTTTTTTTTGAGGCAGAGTCTTGCTTTGTAGTTCAGGCTGGCCCTGAGCTCAGCCTCAAACTCACATCACAGCAATCCTCCTGCATCTGCCTCCCAAGTGCTGGGATTACAGGCATGAGCCTATAATCATGCAGTGAGCATGATTACAGGCACGCCCAGCACTGTGGTATGTGGTACTGATTGTTGCTGGGTGTGAGTCTCCACGCCCAGTATTGCATGTTGTTACCAAGGGATCAAACCGGGGTCCTTGTGCTTGCAAGACAGGCGCCGGAACCACTGAGCTATATCCCCGGCCCTGTAAATTGTTAGTTCATTTGATTTATTGTCAGGAGTGACTGAAACTAGTTTACTATAAGTGATGATGGAGTAGCAATGTCTAGTAAAATTACTTTTTTTTGAGAATTAAATTTTTTTATTCAAAAACAGTACAGATGTATTACCTTCCTGAAAATGATAGAACTTGTGCTAGGAGAACTTAAAACTGGCATAAAGATATTGAGGCTGAATGACCATAGTCTGGACTGAGTAAAAGGATCTCCTTATTTTATTCACACTTAAGTTACAGACTGTATATGGAGGGAAAAGATGATGGATTTCTTTTAAAATAATCTTATGTTGTTGATTCAGTCTATGTAGTTTATTTCAGTTTATCATCTATGATAATAAAAACTATATTTAGTCATTGTCTTCTATTTTTAGTACAGGGCTTCTAAAAACATTGAATTTTCTTAATGATAGGAGCATTTTTTCAATATTAATAACAAATCTCTTTCAACCATGCCTGGGTTTGTACTGATAAACTGACTCCTGCTGGACCCTAAGATGGCTTCAGGATGGGGGCTGGTTACCAGAGCAAACTTTTATATAAGTAGAGAGTTGGAACTTTCAGTTCCACTCACAAGCCTCTAGGGAAGAGGAAGGGGCTGGAGATTAAGTTTGCTGAGCCAAAATGTGGCCTGTACCAGCCTCTATACTTGCATGATAAATTTGGCCCAAAGTGGCTTCTGTACCTAATGAATTGTAAAGTAGCTTGATGTTGTAAGCCAATTGTAACCCAATATTAAGAGTATGTTCTTATAGGCATGCAGCTGAGTCTCAGCCAATCATGGAAGCTGAACTCCAGTCAATCAGAGGCTGAAAGAGTAGGAAAACAGCATGCTGCAGCCAATTCAATTGTTTCTAATCAGGTTTTTTCATATATGTCATTTCCTGTCCTCTGGATATAAATATAATCTGGACATACAGTATAGTGAGGCATTCTGAACTGTCTTTGATCTGGAATGCTACTTAGTTCTGGTATCATTTTTTTTTTCCTCAAAGACACTTTGTAAGTTAATTGGCCCCAGGTTTTCATTTAACAGGTTCATTCACCAGTGGCCAGTGATTTAATCAATCACGTCTACGTAACGCGGCCTCCTAAGCAGGCTAAAGTGCAAGGTCCGGGGACCGTCGAGTTTGGTGAACACCCTGAGGTGCGCCGTGTGCTCCCTTCGCTTCCCCTCCCTGTCTTGCTCTCTGCGTCTCTTCCATTCATCTGTCGCTGCGCTATGTCTTTTATAATAATTTTGGAAACAAAAGTAAAGAGTTTCTCTGAGCCTTGTAAACTATTGTAGCAATTATCAAACCTGAGGAAGGTCTGATTGGCTAGAAGTATAGATAATAATCTGGGACCCATGACTGGTGCCTGAAGTAGAAGCAGTTCTGTGAGGGTGAGCCCGTCGAGGTGGCTGTCTGTACTTACTGTGGCTAGAATAGGGATTGAATTGGATTATAGACACCCCGGTAAGTCTTGGGAGTTAGGAAAGTGATGGTTGTGCAGAAAAGCTCATGTCAGAGGACTGTGGGTAAAACCACTATCAGAGCAGCCTAGCTAATTTTTCAGAATCATCTTTCCCAGAGTTTACAAAAGGCTTGTAAATGTTCTACTTTGGGATAGATAAAATGTGTACAAAGCAGACATTTTTTCTTCTCTTTGCTGTGTGTCTATGCAAATATTTGATGTCTTTTGTACCTTAAAGTTTTTAGCACTTTGAATCTTTTTGGGGTGTTCTGTTATTCCAAAGAACATTATAAATTAGAATCCTGAGATAAGACACTGTCCTATCATCTTAACCCATTCCAGAAGAAATAAGTCTCAAAATTTTTTTACATAGTTTTCTGTAGTCCTTGGCACAATCTTGGCTTGTAATAATAGTTAGTTATCTGGAAATTCTGAGATAGAGCGAATAATGTAGCTAGGGTCACACAACTAGTTAATTTGAGCTGTTAACAAAATTAAAGTACCTCTTCTCAGGACACAGGACTATACTGACTATATTGTGAGGTAGGAGTACAGACTCTTAAGGCTGGAAGACCTGAGCTTGGACTGTACCCTTAAATGTGTATAATTATCTGTCTTTTTTTTTTTTTTTTTTTTTTTTGAGACAGGGTCTCACTTTTTTTTGTAGCTCAGGCTATCCCTGAGCTAGCCTTGGACTCACAGCTAGCTTCCTGCCTCTGCCTCCTGAGCACTGGGATTACAGGCGTGAACCACCACGCCCAGCACTGTGGTGTGTGGTACTGACTGCTGCTGGGTGTGAGTCTCCATGCCCAGTATTGTATGTGGTTACTGGGGATTGAACGCTGGCCCTTGCGCTTGCAAGACAGGTGCCAGAACCACTGAGCTAAATTCCTGGACTGTGTCTGTCCTTTTAGAAAAGACTTGAGTTTGAATTCCATCTTCACTGTTTACTTAAAAAAATAAAATTTGCATAAACTACATCACACATTTTATGTAGTTATATCACCAGTATTCTAAAACTTGCACAGATACAGGTATTACTGTACTGTCTATCTCTTCTTTTAGTGAACATAGAAGTATAGCTGTAAATTAATTATTGAATCAGCTGCCCTAAATTCTACTTCTAGAGGGAAATTGTTAAAGCTGTAGGAATAGGATGAAATAATATATGATAAATTGCTTTATGGTCTGTGTCATAATATAAAAGTGTAAAATGTTAATTTATATTAAATGAAAAGTTATTTTTTCCACTATAAAAACTGTGAATATCCATAAAAATTAGGAGTTGTACCTTTAAAAAACAGTGGAAAAAAATTAATTGCCTATTGTACTTCTTCCAGAGGTAACTTTTAGTTCTTCAGTCTTAGAGATTCAATTTCTTAAAGCATAAATTGGTTATTTTGAAACATCCAAGGCAGATATTACATAAGTACAAGTTTAATAAAAGGGAACAATTTGTCACTTGATATCTTTTTTCCCCTCAATTGTAAACACTCCAGTAATTCAAGCTCTTCATGAGTTTTAAAGGCATGGTAGGCCATTTCTCGTTATCTGGACAAAATAAATGCCATGTCATAGCTCTTTTCAGGTCTACTTTTGGAGATGAGTCAATGCTCATGCTCTTTAATCTCTTCCCGGAGGGCCTGTGTTAAGGGCAGGGAGTGCTGGTTAGCAGAGATGTGTGTGCAGAGTCACAGAGCGTATTAAGTGATGTTGGTTTTCTGTGAACCGCGATTTGTTGTGGTGTCCTTAAATGCTAATGTAGACGTAGGCTTTACCAGTACGAGTTCTGAGGAAATGACTTTCTTTCTATGTTTTGTGTCTCCAGGTTATGTCCACTTTGTTTCTGCTCACTTGGGGGTCCAAGAGCTAAGCAAGCCGTGGACAGTGTTGGAACTCGCGACTAGGAGAGCAGTAGGTCAGGAGGGACTGCTGTTCATGAACAGCCTTGCGCATTGAGCCTGGTGTGCTTAGTGGGCGTCCCGGAGTCAGCTGGAAAGGGTCCACATAGAAGAGTAGGGGCGGATTCATTATTAATCTAGATGGCAAAACTGCAGATCTTGGATAACAATGGGGTGGGGTTTCTCTTTGTCTTAAAATTATATTTACATCTCTGTACACATGTATAATTTATTTTTCTTTGATCTCTCCTATAATATATAATATATATTATCTATATATAAGCTAGATACAGATGTAAATGTACATATTGAAGCTGAGGCTGTGAGGGTGGGTGGATCCCTGTCATGAGATACTTGTAAAGGAGGAGGGGGTGGGGAAATAGGTAGAGTAAAGATATGCCAAGTACAAGGTCCTGACAACTTAGGGAAATAGACATCATATGCTGTAAACATGAATTAAGATTAATAATATCAACAAGAATGAAAAAGAGGGAAAGGAGGCCTAGAGGAAGGGGAATCAAAAAAAGAAACCAGTTGTATTATGTACTGGTATCAACTTCCCAAGATGATTATAAAATGCATGTACTGCAATCATAAAATACAAATAAAACATAAAGATCAAAATTAGACAAATTAAAAAGTACAAATAAAAGAGTACAAATGCATTTCTTCATTGAACTCGTTTACTCCTTCACTTTTAGAGAGTCTTTCTTATGTGCAAAGTGCAGAGATATAAATGGTGGGCAAGATGTTGGATGAAAAAGTTTAGCTGGCCATGGTGGTATGCACCTGTAACTCCAGCACCCTGAGAAGCAGAGGCAGGCGGATCAGGAGTTCAAGCCACCCAGAGCAATTTCTTAACTCTTTGCAAAGGCTCTGGGTTCAATCCCCAGCACCGGAGAAACAAAACAAAACTTTAAAGATGTGAGAGGGATCTGGCTGTGACATCTGCCACCCCACTGATCGCTAGAGTGGATCCGGCTGCTCTGGCTGGGTAGGCACGTGGCCCCTTCCTCCCCCACTGCGCCCTGTGTCCCTCCTGAAGCTGTGCGCTCAGTCCAAGAGGATGACCTCTCCCGATTGAGGACAACCCTTTCCTTGGCCATGGGTGTAGGAGTAGCTGTGCTCCCCTGCTGCAACCTCCACACAAGCTCTCAAGATCCTCCTTAATCTGTGGCTGAAAGAAATTGTTTGATGATTCAGTTTCTTTCACCTTACTTGTGAAACTCTGACTGTGTAGTACACTCTCCGTCTTTTTAATTTTCCCAGTGTGTTACCATCACATTTCTTCTGTGGTGTGGAGTATGGTTCATATTATTTGCTGAAAGATTGTAGGTTTTTTAATATCATATATATGATAAGGCTTTATTTTTGTACTTTTGAATATAAAAGTTGAATGTTGAGACAGCTTTTGATACAATAAAGTTGATTTTGCATTGGAGATATTTAATTGCAGGTTAACTTAATATGTGTTTAAAGATTCAAGATTTATTAGAAAGTACCAGGAAAGTACATGATGCTTTTAAACATAAGAGGATGTTCATTTAATATTGTTGGATGTTCATTGCACTTAAGACATATATGGAAAAGTCAGGTTCCAAGTTTACACTTTATTTTTATGAGAAAAGTTATAGTTTGTGTTTACTAAGACATCAGACTTCCAAATCCAGTATTTGTAGATTGCCCATATATCTGGACTTACTTGACTTCTGCTTGTAGAGATCAGATAGTACCAGGAGAAAGCAGAGGTGCCAAGAACAGTATGTGCAGATTTGGGAGTGATACTGGAGCCCTTGGACATTTTGGCCCATCGAGTAAGGCCGGCTATTCATGTGTTTCATGTCCAGGTTTGGCATTCACCCAGTTGCAGGCCGAATGCCTGGTCAGCTGAACGTGCTGCTGGCTGAGGCTGGGGTGCCGTATGACATCGTGTTGGAAATGGATGAAATCAACCAGGATTTTCCAGGTAGGTGATGATGAAGCTTGAATATATATAATGTGGATAAAATGATGTTAGACTAAGAACGTGAAGTGTGCAATCAGTGATGATATGAAAAGTGATGTGAAAGACACTGTTGAATAAGGTGGAAAAGATTTGCAAATAGCATCATTAAACTTTGTTCCTCTGTGAACAACTCAGGATGGTGAAAGTGTAGTACGTAGATGATCTGAGGTCTGGGTAGACCTGGCTTTCCATTCCACATCCTGACGCCCAGGGAATGGTTACCTTGAAGTGGGTACTTGACTCCAGGTTCCTCATTTCCAGAAGTGCTTCTGGTGATGATTTAGTGTTGATTTTTGCCAGTCTCAGATTTTACTGGTTTTTCATTTGACCAATTCACGATCAGTGAAGTAATTTTCTTTTCTAAAGTACTAAGACTTGGCGAGATAAGGTGCTGTACTTTATAACTGTCATGGGTAGATGTGAGTAGAGATGACATTTAGCCCAAGATCATGTTTGTTAAAATTAGACCAAATTCCCTTTGGTAAGTATCCACTGTAAACTTGAAAAACATTGTTTATTAGGAAAAAAATAATGAAATTGTGTATATGCCTAGAAGCACATGACATTTTTGGCAACATCCTAAGCTAGTTTAAATTATAGTCCTTAAAAAGAGAAAATTTAGTCCATTTTACTTTTAATATCCCTCCTTAAATTTTACTGTTGCTAAGTTATATGTAAAAGTAATCAGTTCTGGTAACTGTGGACATATCTTTAATACAGTGCAGATTTTTAGACCTTTGTCATTTAGACATGAGATAGTAAGACATATATCTTAATTGGTCATGTTAAAAGTTAAGAAAGGATGCATGTCTTTTAAAATCATGTGACTAGCCAGGTAATTTGGGAATAATAAGGAATCAGAAAGTCAAAATAAGTAGATCAATAAAGTAAGCTCTGATCAGGACGATCAAGTTCAGTGAAGCACCTACAGCTGCTTTTCAGAGCAGAGCATTGTCTACATTGACTGACCTCCCGAGAATCCATTTATACTGGCAAGAGAGCATCTTATTAATATTAGCTTTTGTTATTGCTATTATCCTAAAGCCAGGCCATTCTTAGTTGCTTGAAAAGAAGTTAAAGTGACTTCTTAATTTTTACATTGTGCTTTGTCTTTTCTCCTTTTGTTTAGACACTGATTTGGTCCTCGTGATTGGAGCTAATGACACTGTTAACTCAGCAGCTCAGGAAGACCCCAACTCTATCATTGCGGGCATGCCAGTCCTGGAGGTCTGGAAATCAAAGCAGGTAAAGTTTCAGACTTGTGTTTTAGCCTGACTACCAAAACTGCTTAACATATGTACACTGGGCTTTTTCATCCACTTCCTGAGGAATGACGATGTCTTTTAAGAAGCCCAGAAGTGACTATATGTTTAGAGTCTGACTCACCATGGTGTTCAGCTTTTATCTATTCTCTGGACATCAGAGAAGCAGAGTGAACATGTCATCATGAGTAGAACCAGATGAGACTGTGTGGACGGATTAACACGATCTGAAACCCAGCTGAAAAAACCAGCTGTGAGCTTTTGCGAGGAGTTGGGCCAGATTCCAGATCCAGCCCTGTGAAGCAGACGGCTTCCCTCTGGGGCAGCGGCTCAGGACAGTCACCTCCATATACTAAGACAAACACTGCTTTAAAATTTTTTTGGAATGGAATTTGTATGCTGTTAGGAAATGTCTAGCAGAAAGGTGCTTAGAAATGCAAACAAAAACATGGCATAAAAGGCAAGTTTTGTTCAGATACATTATTTCTGAGAAAAGCTAATTGCTAGACTTTGGGGAAATCAGCTTGCAAATGTCCCCCTGTCTCATTAGGGTTATATCCCTTTACCCTTTCCAAGTCATGTTTGCATTTTAAGAATTGTAATGACTATATATACTTTCCCTTTAACTTTTCTTCTATTGTAGATTTGTAAGTTTAAAATTTAGTATTTAAGATGAGTGAGTAGATATGAAATATACTTGCATCCTATCAAGAGTCAGTATTTGAGGGCTGGGGATATAGCTCAGTGGTTCCGGCGCCTGTCTTGCAAGCGCAAGGACCTGGGTTCGATCCCCGGTAACCACATACCATACTGGGCGTGGAGACTCACCGCAGTAGCAACCAGTACCACATACCCCAGTGCTGGGCGTGGTGGCTCATGCCTGTAATCCCAGCACTTGGGAGGCAGAGGCAGGAGGATTGCTGTGATGTGAATTTGAGGCTAAGCTCAGGGCCAGCCTGAACCACAAAGTGAGACCCTGTCTCAAAAAAAAAAAAAAGTCAATATTTGAGAGTTTGTAGGGTATATCACTGTACTAATTTGTATAACCACGCATGCATACATTTTCACTGCTTCCATTTTTGTATCAGTTGTGTATATCAATAAAATTTAAAAAAGTTAACACTAACATAAGGCAGTCATACCTTTAAAACTATTCCTGGCATATTTCAAAAGTCCTTGTACCAAAGAATTAGTAGTGGTATATTTCTGTTCAAGTTAGGAAAGAGGTTCTGGTGTGTTTTTTTTGCCTGTGATTGGATGAACATAGAGAATGTATTGTGCCTTTTCAAAAGCTAAAAGAAAGGAGTTTAGATATTTTCAGACATATACAAGTCAGAGGAGCGGGCTATGTCTCATGTATTTCAAATATTATGCAATGTATACATATATCAAAATACCCCCCCCAGTGCCCTATACATACCTATAATTTTTATTTATGCATTTTTTTTGGTTTTATGAGATAGGGTCTTGCTTTGTAGTTCAGGCTGGCCCTGAACTCACTATGTAGCCAAGGCTAGCTTTGAATTCAGCAATCCTCCTGCCTCTGCCTCCCGAATGCTGGGATTACAGGCGTGAGCCACCATGTCTGGCATTATGGTGTGTGGTACTAAGTGCTGGAACTATAGGCATGAGTCACTGCACCCAGCATTGTGTATGTGGTACCGGGGAGCAAACTTGGGACCTTGCACTTGCCAGGCAGATACTGGAACTACTGAGTTAATCCCCAGCCCCCTAATTTTTATATTTTTATATATCATAAAATAAATTTGAATTTAGAAAAAGACATTACAGATTTCAAAAGCAGCAATACCACAGAACAAAGTTAGGTTGATCATGTTTGTGCACCTAATGAGGTCTCATTTACTGTTTGGATCCCAGGTCATTGTCATGAAGAGGTCTCTGGGGGTTGGCTATGCTGCAGTGGACAATCCTATTTTCTACAAGCCTAACACCGCCATGCTCCTGGGTGATGCCAAGAAAACCTGTGATGCCCTGCAGGCGAAAGTTAGGGAGTCTTACCAGAAATAAATGCCGCAGATCAGTGTGTCCAGTAAAGCCACCTCTTCAGCCATGAGAACGCGTGTGTGATAAACCTCTCGGAAGAAAAGGAGACTGAAGAGAGCCAAATGGACAGAGGGAATATTTTCAAGAGCAGCAGTGATCCTTTGATTAAAAAAAAAAGATTTAAAATTCTAAATGTGCCTCTGTGCATATTTTTTATCTATGAAGCAAAAGTATTTTGTAGAAGGAGAAAGAACAACGTCGTTTTAGACATAATCCTGTTGAATTTTTAAATTACCTTTCAGTATCCAGATATTTTCAGAAGTTGGATGTTTAGAATTTCTGGACTTACATTATGCTTGGGTCTGAAAAATAGACCAATGTAAACACTGCAGGATCCTGCATTTATGTTTTCACCAGACAGCCAACACGACTAATTTGAAACTTTTGTTAACTCTTGAGCTGCTTTCTTGCATTTTAGTGATCGTTCAAATTGATTGTACCTGACCTGTTTCAATTTTTCAAATTGTACTTCAGATTCTGCATTTTCAGGGTATATTTTCTCACTTCTTTTTAATGCATAAAAGGACTAGATAATCTTTTAATGGTGATGGAAGTAAATCATTTTATGTTCATTGAAACATACAACTTGTACTTTTGAAAACTCCATTTTCAAATGGAGATCTCTTTAATTTCAATCAATTTTTAATATGTAGTATTAAATACATGAGTAGGATTCAACTATTTGACTAATAAAACAAGTTTATCATGTTTTCATATGATGTAGCAGTTGTCTTTGGTGAAAAAAGGCTAATGTTGAATAGTTTGGCCACTACTCTGAAACAGATGAAATCAATCTGTCTTAACTGTTTAAAAGAATAGATTTTTTTTCAAACTAGACATGTTTTGACATCCATGTATTTATGACACTTGAGAGACTTGATGACACTGTCTTGTCAGCTACCTCTTTGTTCATCTAAGCACCATTAAAAACATGTCTTTGGTAGAAAACGTCTAGATTTTGTGACTTTGGTATTGTGCCAACAGCTCTAAATATAGGTGAATGTGATATACAACTAAAATATCTGTCTTTCTGTTAATTAATTTGGTATAAAGTTCCCCCAAACAACTATTAACTCCTCAAAAACTATTTCTGAGCCAGAAAAAACTAGTGTAAAAGTTTTAAATTATAATTCCCATATACACGGGATCCTGTGTGGGATCCTGCATTTCCATCATACATTTATTGACTTAGATTGAACCATCATTGCATCCTGGGGTTGAAGCCTAATTGGTCACGATCTTTTTGGTGATTTATTTAGTTTACTTCATCAGTGTCTGTTGTGGATTTTAAAGTCTATGCTATTGCATAGATTGGCTTGTAGGAATTTTTTTTTTTTTTTTTTGTAATTGGGTCCTTGTCTTGTTTTGAAGGCAGAGTAATAATAGCTTCCAGGAATGAGTTTGAAATTAATTTTTCCCTTTCAGTTTCAGTAAAGAGTTTGTATTGGCATTATATCTTCCCTGAAGGTGTTGTGGATATGAGCAGTGAATTCATCAGGTCCTGGCCTTAGGTTATTTGGTAGATTTTTTTTTTTAATTGCTGTCTCAATTTTATTGTTTATTATTCAATAGTTCCAAGTTGTTGTGTCTTCTGTGTTCAGCTTTGATAATTAATAGGTGCTTAGGAATCTCCATTTTTTTTCAGAATTCTCCAATTTGCTGAGTACAGTTTTTTTAGGTTTTTTGAGACAGGGTCTCACTTTGTAGTTCAGGCTGGCCCTGAGCTCAGCCTCAAACTCATCACAGCAATTCTCCTGCCTCTGCCTCCCCAGTGTTGGGATTACAGGCGTGAGCCACCACACCCGGCACTGTGGTGTGTGGTACTGGTTGCTGCTGGGTGTGGGTCTCCACACCCAGTATGGTATGTGGTTACCTGGGATCGAACCCGGGTCCTTGTGCTTGCAAGACAGGTGCCGGAATCACTGAGCTAAATCCCCAGTCCTGAGTACAGTTTTTCATAGTAGATTCTAATGACTGTGGATTTTGGTGGTACTAATTGTGATTTTGCTTAACTGCCTTAAATTGAGGTTTTTCCTTATCTTCTTTTGGTAAGATCGAGTGAGGTTTTGTTTATTTTTCAAAACTTAGCTCTTTGGTTTGATGATTTTTTAATTCATTAAAATGATTAGTACATTTTAGGTATACATTATGACCACTTTTATCATTGGGAATTTGTACCTATACATGACACATCTTGTTTCTTATTTTTTCCCATTCCTATTCTCCTTCCCTCCCATCAATCCTTCCACTCTTCTCTATTTATAAAAGCTTTGTTTCCATCTTTTCCTTCTATCTTCATTTTTTCTTTTTCTTTTGTTAATTTCTGTCTGATCTTTATTATTCCTCTCCTTCTACTAGATTTGCAGTTAGACAGTTCTTATTTTTCTCTAACCTTGAAGTATATGGTTAGTTTATATATTTGAGTTCACTCTATTTTCTAATGTATTCGCAGTAATAAACTTCCCTCTTAGGACTACTTTCCTCGAATCACAGGTTCTGGTATGTTGTACTGGTATTATTATTTGATTGTAGGCATTGTTTATTTTTTTCCTTTATGTCTTCTGTGATCCATTGAGTGTTTATGTGTTGTACAATGTCTAAGTTTTGATGAAATATATGTAGTTTCTTTTATGATTGACTTCTAGCTTCAGGGTACTATGATAGTATATATCAGGCCATTTTGATTCTTTTATATTTATTTAAGCAGGCTTTAGAATTTTGTGGAAAATTCTATGATCTGGTGAAAAGAATGTTCATTCTGTTCTAGCAGGATATAACACTATAAAATACCTATGAAGTCAGTTTTTTGAAGGTGTGGTTCAGCTCTGATATTTGTGAAATTTTTGTTTAGTTTATCTCTTTGTGAAAGTGAGAATTTGAGCTCACCTTGTATAACTGTTGGAGTTTGATTGATCTTTTATTTGCAGTAGTGTTTGTTTTCTAAAGTTGAGTGCGTTGATACTCGGTGCACATATATTTATAATTATTATCTCTTCTTGTTTTCTAATATGTTATGATCTTTGTTTCTTCTGATCAGTTTTAGTTTGATTCTAATCTGTCTAAGAATAAAATTGCTTCTCTGCTTGCTTTTGGGTTCTTCATGCATGGAATATTTTGCACCTTCTAATTTTTCAGTAAATCAATTTCTTTTTGGATTAAACAAATTTCTTGAATGTATATTGTTGGATTAAATGAGTCTTTTGAATGTAACAGATGTTTGGGTATTTTTTAAAGTCCAATCTGACAATCTGTGTCTTTCAACTGGAGAGTTAAGGGTAATTTATGCTGAGAATTATTACTTAAAAGTATTGACTCATTCCTGTCATCAGGGGGGATTTTTCTGTTGTTTCCTTTATCTTTCTGTCTGTGTTTCACTGCTTACCTTGCTTATTTTGCTCATTTGGCCCCCCCTTTGGTTTTGTTGCCTGCTCTGTTTTTATATAGATATGTTTTAGTGTGTTTTGGGGTGTCAGTTTGGTTTTCATGAATTTCTTAAGGTGTTCTGTCCTGGAAAGTTCTTATTTCTTCATTAGTTTTGAAAGATAGCTTTGTAAGACATTTGTCTGAGTTTAAATTGTCTTAGGGCTAGTGACACTTGGTGACCTCTTGGCCTTTAAAGTTTGTGTAAAAGTTTACTGTAATTTTAATGCATTTATCTGGAGAGGTAATTTTTTTTCTTTTCTTTGAAAGATTTTAAGATTATGCTTTTGTGTTGGGCTTCTGGGATATTAATAATGGTATGTCATGGGCAGGGTCTTTTTTCCTGATATTTATTTGTTATTTTATTTGCCAAATTTACCTGTATGTTGAATTCTTTCCTTATACTTTCCACTATTATATCTGTAAAAAGATTTTTTATTCTATATGTACTGTCCTCTAATTTCTCCTTAACTTCAGTTAACTTTAGGTTAGAGTTCTTAAAGTCATGTAGTACCTGTTAGATAGATTTTCCTTGCTCCTATTGTGGTTTCTAATTTTTTTCTGAATATATCAGTATGCATGTCCATTTTCTCTGTGATTTCTGGCATACTTTCTCTTATTGTTGTTCATTTCTACTGATCATAGATATTTAGTAGAATTCACTGTCTCTGTTATTTCTCTTTGACATCTTTTCATGAAGCCTATTTCTTTACTAAATTTATCACTCATATTTTGTTTGGCTTTTCTAATTTTTAAAAACTTGTTTCCTTGTTAACTGTATTGATCAGATTGTCTGTTAGTCCCATTAATTTTTGTGTCAGATCGTCTTTGAGGTCGCTGTGTTTCTTTGCTTTCGCTTAAATAATTTTGTATAACTCCTCTTGATGGTGTTTGATTTCTTTTCCATTGGTGCTCCATGGACCTGCTTTGGGAGAGTTTGGAGTCATTTTGTCGCCTTATTTTTCATGTACCTTTTTCTTTGTTTCTTTTTGTTGTTGTTGTTTTGAGAGTAGAGGCCAAATAAGGTAAAGGAAATTTGTTGTTGGTGTTGATACGGGGGAATAGATGTAATTCTTAAACCTGCTAGACATCTGAAACATGAGTTTGTGTCCTCTAAAATTGAAAAATGAATTAAAGGAACAATGGAGGTTAAGAGTAGGAAAATTTATTGAGAGGCAGATAGCATCTGTCTACAAGAGACACAAGGGGAACTGGAAAATGATTTGCCCACCCACCCCGCATTTCAGAGGTGTTTTATATGGCAAAGCATGAATGAGGTGGGTAGAAAGTGGGACAAAGCTGTAAAATCAGTGGAAAATTATAAGGTGGGCATGAGGTGGGACAGAACCATGATCAACCAATAAGATTACAAGTACAGTCACCCAGGTAACTGATTAAATGAGGATGGGAAAACAAGTCAAACGTTCTCATTTAGAACATCAATCACTGCTGTCTTATGTCTGGGGGACGTAGTACCTCTTTTCTTTTTTTTAACAGTGCTAACCAGTGAAAGTGCCTTAATTGTTCTCCATATTGGCTCCTCCACTGTGCTGGCTTCTTGAGAGCCAGCCCTGTCTAACTGCCTCTAAGACACTTAATTAACTTATCTGCAATACTGTGAGGATCTCTAGTTAGTTTCTGTTATTCTATGATTTGTTCTTGGCTTTATTTTTCAAGAGGTGTTTTTTTTTTTAAATTCAAATCTTTTTTGGTACATTATATATACACACATCATATTTGCATTCAACATTGAGAATTTGTACTAGTATATGACACGACTTGATTCTCATTTTTTTCCATTCCCCTACCCACCCTACAACCCACCATGCCCTATATACATAAGCTTTGTTTCCTTTTTTGAATTGCTATCACATTCTTTTCCCCTCATTATTTACTCCTACACCCTATTTCCTTTTAAATATTTTCTATTTCACAATGTCAACTATATATACTAGCACTCATTTACATCATACTAGAGAAAAGATACGATATTTATACATTATCACTTCAAGCTATTCAGCTTGTGTTGGACCCGTCATTCCTTGAGTATGTGCAGTAGTCTCTGCTGGGTCTTTGTCTTGGAGGAGCTGGGAGAGTGCAAGTGAGCAGCATACTGAGCTGAGCAGCCGGTTCCCCACAGCTGAAAGTTCCCCACAGCTGAAGTCGCTGCTTGGGTCTGTTTTCTGCTCAGCCTCTGGCTTCTCCCCTCCTCCAAACTGCTGCACCTCTATTGAGTGAGAGTTAGTCTGAGAGAATCCTGTGGGCCTGTAGATTTAATTCTGTTTATTCATTCTCTCAACTGACAGCTTTCTGGGCCTAGACAATGTTAGCACATCTATTGAGACCAAATTTTGAGGACTGGGTACTTTTCATACAAAAGATGCTTATTTGATTCCGGCTTAGCTGGAAGGTGCAGACGACTGGTCCTGGCATCTGTCCGAGTTACATCATGACTTGCCATGTGCAGCAGGGGTACAAGAAGCAAGAGAGTGGGAGGATGAAGCTTACTCTTTGTAAGAACCTCAGCTTTCTTGAGAAAGCTAATCCACTCCCAGGAGACTTGTCCCTCTTCCTGGAAACACCACCCATCCATTTGTGAGGATGGATTTAATGACCATCTATGAAGCCCTGCCTCTTAAATGGTTTGGTGGACCCTTCACACTGCTGCACTGGAGGAGACCTCACTTCTAGCATGTGAATTTCAAGGAGAGAAACTCCTTTCAAACCACTGTACTGTACAGTCTGTTCAAAAAATTATACTCACAGTGAAATGTTAAAGGTTTTGTTTTTAGGCCTTGCTAGCCACCATGATGGTCCCCTAAGCACCTGGAAACAGCATTCACTGTATTTTGTATTTTTCATATTTCATAAGAATATGCTAAAAGACTTCTAGAACTGCTTGAGAAAGTGTTAAGAGTGGTTAAGTGTTTTTGAAACTAAGGAGAGTATTTTGAGTAAGGCAAATGGCGTTGGCAGTGATCAGTTTTAACATTTACCTTTTGATCAATATAAATCTTTCAAGTTAAAGCAGGTTAGTGCTGGAAAATTAGATAGCTTCTTGATATACTACAAGGAACAGTTCAAACATCTAATTTAAAGCTCTTGCCAGTATTTGAGAGCCTTTGCTAACTAATATTTTTTAGATCAGGATGATTAAAAAATTATCCTTCCCTCAAATTACCCAAAGCTCAATTCCTCACACTAGTGGCAGAAACTTGCATAATCCAGCTACTCTTTAGATTCCTAAAGGGAAAAAAATTAAGTTAATAATTGGATAATAAAATTTTCTAAGTGGAAATTTTAAACTGTTGGTTCAAGAAAGCAATAGAAACGGTCAGAGTGAATTTGATAGCATTCAAGATTCTTAATTCTTGGCCAGGGAGTCAGCTCAGTGGTTCCAGCACCTGGCTTGCAAGCGCAAGGACCCGGGATCGATCCCCAGTAACCACATACCATACTGGGTGTGGAGACTCATGCCCAGCAGCAACCAGTACCACATAACACAGTGCTGGGGGTGGTGGCTCACACCTATAATCCCAGCACTCGGGAGGCAGAGGCAGGAGGATTGCTGTGATGTCAGTTGGAGGCTGAGCTCAGGGCCAGCCTGAACCACAAAAGTGAGACCCTGTCTCAAAAAACCTTAAAAAAAAAATTCTTAATTCTTTCATCTCTTAAACATTACATGTTGGGCCAAGGACAAGGAACTTTTACTATTTAAGTGATTATAGACATTTAACATGTATATTACAGTTCTAAGTGAAAATATTTTGAGTGTTGTATATAACAGTGATATATATGATGAGATAGGAATTAAAGTTGATAATATTTCATAGTCTTTTGTGATTAAGATATTGGTTAAGAACAGATGGATCTGAGGTAGTTTATTTGGAGAGACATTGGGAATTCATAGTGTCTGAGTAGAGAAAGTCAGTTAATGATTATGGAGAATTTTAGAAATTGAAACCCTAAGTGAAGGACTCCTCTATCACAGTGCTGGGACCTACCTGCCTTGCTTATTATAAAATATTTAAATTTCATATCTGGCCAAAGAGTACTGCCTTGAATTCTTCTTTTTAGTTCTTGTTAAAAGCATGTTTGGAGAGGATAGTCACTGAAAAAAATTGCCTACAAGATTTGAGTCATTTGCCTTTTGGGTATTTCATATATTAACCATAGACCAAACCAACTTTTAGAAAGAGATGTATTTGAGTCAGTGCGACAAACAGGCCTGAAGACATTGGGATAAAAGAATAAAAACCCAACTGGAGAATGATGACCAGGGATTCATGGAGGAATACACACATGAGAGTGAGAGTAGTGGGTAGTAAAACTTTCGGGCCTTGAGAAGGATTGAGAAGGAGGTGTGAATTTGGAGAACACACATGATGCTTAGAATGCTGACACCCAGTTCTTTTCCCCACAATCAAGAACAGTGAATAGGGCAGAAGGGTTCAGAGACGGGTCGGAATTGCTCGATTTTCTGTAAAGATGAAGATCTAATGAACTCTTCTCAGCCTCCGTTTCCTTGATCTCTGTTTTCTATTTGCCATATTATGAGCAGCACTTCTCTGCCATGCCCTTGTGCCATGCTGTTCTGCCTTGGAAATCAAAAGTAGGCTATTCTTTTTCTTTCATTCTATTTTATTTTTGGCTATCATAGGAAAGAAAGAGAATTTTAAAATATCTGTAGCAAAGTACAGAACTTGATTCAGCTAGTGAACTTTTAACTAAATGAAGTCCTTTTCTGGAACTGATTTTCCAAAATCCATTGAGCTGTTGTCAATTAGTTTGTCCATTTTTTCCTTTCTCCCTGTTGGAGAGTCCATTTTCTATAAGTTTTAACAATAGCATAGCAATAGCACGAACTGTGCCTGGATAATTCTCTTCAGAGCTGGTGTTTTTAGTCCCTTGTGATGGGCACAGAGGCAACAGCCTCATGTCTAAACTTCTCCGTAGAAATGGGAGAATGTATCACAATGACCCCTTAGTTCAGTCAGAATGGGGATTGTCATGTCTTTATAATATTTTGTTATCGGTCTCCAAGTTTACTGAAATACTGTGCTTTAGAAATCTCTCCTAAAAAGAGCCTTTTAAAGTTTTCATGGCTTTACTGATTCAGGAAAACTTTGTACTTGCAAATTACCACTAGCTCTGTGATTCTGTCCCATGGGAATATAAATGGGCATGGAGGCGTAAACATACGTCAGGCCTGGACCCTTGAGTCTGACTGGGAGTAACTGTTCCATTAATATGGTTGTCATTATGGTAGCTTGGAAAATGTTCTTGTAAAGATTAGGGCCATCATTCAAAAGATGATAACATTCCAAGATGATAACAAAAATCTCACAGGGAATATCATACTCTTAAGGATTTTAGAATATCCGTATTGTCCTCGGTCCTCACTGTTTGCATCTTACTCAGGGTACTTTGTATAAAAGCAGCTCTAAGGGATGAATTTCATTGCTTCACTTGGAATGGGTATATAGGTTAGTATCAAAAGTGTTACTGCTTTTTCTATAGTGAGTCACTTCTCATAGTGTGTTTATTTCTAGAAGGTATCACTTTTGATACAAAAAAAAAGCACGAAAGAATATCTCCTCAATTTAGGGTTGGGTGAGGAGAATCACATTTATTTATGTTTCACATTGACTTCTGTTCCGGACTCATTGTTTAGAAGTTCATTTTAGTGATTTTATTTTAGTTTTAGATTATATATGCAAAGCCCACGCCTTCTCGTTCATTTTATTGGTTCCTCATCTGGGTAACAGTGGAAGTAGCTCCAAGTCAGAATCTTTGTGGCACTACACTGGCCCATCAATTTCCTACAGTTTTCATTGCATTTTACAACAGAAAATAGCAGTGAGACTTCAGACCTAGCTTTTAACCAAACTCTAAGACAAAAGAAACTTTTCTTCTGTAAGTTGTCAGTGTTGGATATTGTCCTCTTAACCTCTTAAAGAGATCCTCTTAACCATTCAGTTGACTTTTGTGAAACAAAAAGAATTCAAGCAAAGGATGGGATTTATGAAAGGAAAGAAATGTTGTACTAAATTAAATTTTTTTAAAAGGCTCTATATTTCAGCAAGAAGATGTCACTTTTAAGTAACTTCCTGGAGCAAATAAATTTCTACTGTTTTGGGATAACATTAGGGAAAGTTGCTGGTTATACAATCATTGTGCTTTTGCCATTTTTTTTTTAAGCAGCTACTGCCATTTTTGCCATATACATAAAAGCTGAAACCCTAACATACTTCCTCCTTAGGAGCAGAGTACTGGAAGCTCCAGATTGAAATCACTACTTCTTTGAATTTTGTTCTGCATGCTCATACCTGCCACACTCTTTTTATTTTTTCAAATTGGCCCTGAAGTCACCATGTAGCCCACGCTGGCTTTATACTCACAACAATCTTCCTACTTCAGCCTCCTGAGTGATGGAATTACACTCAACACTCCCAGGTTATCCATCTTTCCTTGACCTACTCTTTCCTACTTCCTAGCTACTGAAGCAAAAGCTTTTTGCTGTAAATTTTTCTCTTTTACAATCTACAAACTCAGATATGCCAAAATAAGACTTTTGCTTTTCTATAACTAAACTTAATTGCATGTCTGAGTCTCTGTTTTTCTGGTGATAGAAACGACTTTAATTCAGGGTGTTTGTCTTTTTCCTCCTATGGACACATCTTCACCGAGTGGCCAAGTGAGATGATGATATGTTGTCATAGTTTCGGTGGTGTAAGTCCTTAGTGTTCATGGGACCATTCTGAGATGTATAATGTGCTAACTGGTTTTGGTTATCAACTATCTTCACACACTGATTTCTTAATTCACTGGACTGGATGAATTAAGTTTCAGGATGCTTAAATCCATTTGAGATGGATGGAAGAAATACAAAAGGCAGAGAACATAATTATCTCAACATATTTTGACAATATTCTATTACTACAATGTACATTTGGGGTGAATTTTTAAAAAGCTTTTGTATAAGAATAGAACATTAAGACTATTTTCACAAAGAAAATAGGCACTTTTCAAGATAATTTGAAATGGAGTACATTTAAATATTACAAGCAAAGCAATTTTAAGGAAGAGCGATTTCGTTCAGCTCCTAGAGCCGATGCATTACTCTGCTTCCCTAGGCTGTGTCTTTCCCCTGCTCCGCAGTTCTGCATTGCTGTTTCTGCTGTGGAGTGAACTGGTCAAGCACTGAACCTGTGGACACTATAAACCAAAATAAATTTCTTTAAGTTGAAGGTGTTGGATATTTTGTCCCAGTGGCTGGAAAGTGAGTAACATAGTCTTCCATCTATGTAGTATATGATCAAGTGGCAAGGACAAGCGTACCATTTATGTGTCATATGCTATGTGCTTATCAAATACATGCTATCTGGTCCTGCTCTCAATAAGCTTATAGTGTAGAATAGGATACATATAAAAACAACTAGGTTGTAATATGGAGCAAAAATAAATCAGAAGCTATGGAGGTAGCTCACAAAAGAGAATGAGGTAAGGTACAGTCTGGGGAGATCTTGCAGATGCAGGATCCTGGAGAATGGAGATTGTTGATTAAAGAAAGAAGGAATAGGGATTTTTAAATGTAAGAGAAAAAATTTGAAGCTTTATCCAATGAAAGAATTTCAAAGGCGGTGATTCTCCTTAAATACATAACATGAAATAGATTTAAAATATTTACTGTTTTACATAAAGTTCTATGCCAAAGGACTATTTGTCATTTTCCAGGTTCTTGAGAGGAGGTGTGCTATCACTCTTGAAATCTTAATTGTTTTTAAAGTAGGGTCTTCTTATGTTGTGTAGGCTGGCCTTAAACTCCTGGCCTCAAGTGATCCTGCCTTAGCCTCCCAAGTACCTACGCCTATGTGTTTGCACTAATATGCTTTGTTTCACTATTTTTTAAAATTGTCTTTCAGTAGTTATTTGTCCATCTTGATATTGACCAATGTCCCTTTTCTTGTGCTGTTCTTAGTCAAAGATTTAAAAAAAAAACAAAAAACAAAAAACTTCCTTAGTCTTTAAAAAAATTCTGTGCCTATTCAGTTCTGTCAGAACACAAGTTGAAGAAGAACACTATGTTCTTTTCATGGATGGTATGTATCATTGAAATTATAGGTGGTCAAAATATCTCATTTAATAATTTCAACCACTTCTAACAAACAAAAATTAGGTGACTCATATTTCACTGTTTTACAAATGGATTGAACAATAGAGTTGATAGAACTATCATGAATAATTGCATTGTTGAAAGAAAAAATGTATTACTATGAGAACCTTAATACTTAATAATTATCTTCTTTGTAGCACATTATGGAGTTTTATGAAGCAAATGCTTACTGATATGAGAAAAAGAGGAAGTTAAGTACTCTGGTGAGAGTTTGTATACACATACAGATAGAATAACATCATGTTTGGAAATCTTAAGTACTTGTTCTTACAAATGTGAATGAATCTACTTTAATTCTAGGATTGACTATCTTGGCTTCAGCCCATGGAACATTATCAAAGGATATATAAGCAAAGCAATTAATAATAAGAGGTTGGGTATTGGCTTTTCTGAGTTCTCTCTTAGGAGCCCATTGCTATGTGGTAGAAATGCTTAATCTAAACCATGAAGAGAAATGTGGAGAGAGTCCTAGAGAATTAACAGTTTTCTTGGGCATGCCAGCTGAAGACAGCTGCATGCATCAACATCACATGGAACAGGAGAACCACTAGTTGAATTCTGCCACATTTTCTGAAAACAGTATTCCAAGAAATAATACAATATTATTTGAAGAGGATTTGGTAGACAGAAATGGAATACTAAAACAAGCTACAACAGAGCCTTAACAAACTTTGTATGGTGTTCTTAAAAATTACCCATGAGCTTAGTCCTGATAATCCCCTTTTATTTCTTTCCATAGTTTCCTTCTTGTTTTCCATGGCCATATGGATGGTTGCTCTTACAAGGGAATGTGACTTGAGAGACATCGGCAAATGCTGCTTACCCCACAATTAGTGTATAGCCTGCTCCAGTACTTGAAAACCTCAACATAATGTAAATAATGACATCTTTGTGTAAGATTCCTTTCTTCAAGTCCGAACATGCAACTATCCCTAGAAACAAATTATTATTCTTTGTGACTCATTATGGAGCCAGAATTAGTTTGTCAGCTGCCTTCCAAGGAGATGGGGGAGAAAGGTCTCAAGGCCTTACCTGAGGTCTATGCCCCACACAGATGGTTTCTCCCAGCCAGATTCTCCCTTTCTTCTTCACCTACTTCACTTCTGCTCTTTCTTTAGCTCTTGATGCCATTAACATTTTCCTAGGGGAAACAGTCCCTAAGCCCTGTGATAAACACACTTCCAACATAGACTTTGACATTTCTCCTCTGCAAAGAACTTATCACAGTTAGTGTTCAGTTTTCTTTATATGTATTATTATTATTATTATTGTTGTTGTTGTTGTTGTTGTTGTTTGAGAAAGGGACTCTCCTTGTAGTTCAGGCTGGCCCTGAGCTCAGCCTTGAACTCACAGCAATCCTCCTGCCTCTGCCTCCCAAGAGCTGGGATTACAGGTGTGAGCCACCATGCCCAGCACTGTGGAATGTGGTAATGATTGCTGGTGGGTGTGAGTCACTATGCCTGGCATTGTTGTATGTAGTTATGGGGATCGAACCTGGGACTTGCTCCTGCAAGACAGGTGCCAGAAGCACTGAGCTAAATCCCTGTCCCTATATGTATTATACTGTATTTATAACCTCTGGGACTATAAGCTCCAAGGAGACAGAGATCTTGTGCATTTTAATCAATGTAGTACAGCATTCACACTTTGCAAAGGAAATAGTTCTCAGATGCCCTATAGATTTCCGAAAGCACAGAACTATGGAATCCTAAGGAAAAACATGGTTTTCCTTATACATACAACTTATGTTAAAGTTTAATTTATAAATAAAGCATGGTAAGAGATTAACAGCATTTAATTAATAATTATAAAAATGTACCATATAGAATTATGTAGGCATGAGTTTTCCCTAGAGAGTCAAGATAAAGACTAACATTTTTGGACTAAGGTTGGCTATGCGTAACTGGGACCATGAAGTGCAAAACTGCCGGTAAAGATGAATTACTGTGTTCTCAATACCTAGCATGTACTTTGGCCATGGAATGTATTCAATATTTGTTAATGAATGAAGGTTTTGGAACAATTAAATTCTCTCTCTTACTCTCTTAATTTGGAAACTCTCTCTTAATTTGTGTCTGGGCTTGGTGTTTTACTGAGGGGAGGGGAGTAGGAGCTTGGCGTTCTGAAACTTCTTTGAGATAGTTCAGGAGGGTAAATGAAAGCTGAGAGTGCTGTGCTGAAACAAAGACTTAGGAGACCAACACTAGTTTCCTTACAATGCCTCATCCACTTAAATTGTATTCATGAACCAAATCATTCCCAGAAACAGGAAAACTAATAAGAGCTAACATGCATTATACTAGTATTATCGTAAAACCATCCCCAGGATGCCATAAACACAACTCCCATTTTTCCATGCATAATAAAAAGCTTCTCTTTCTTTTATAATTAAATAATTTCAGATTTGTAAAGGAAGAGCTAAAATCTTTACTACCCTTTGCAGTTCTCAGATTTATCTCCATTAAAGTCTACAGTAATTAAAAATATTTATAGTGGGTTTACTAATGTGAGCAGAAAAAGGAAGTGATGAAGGTTGGATTTTATTTTAATATTGCTATTCTGACTTTGAAAGGATTGAGCAAGAATAGAAATCACAGCTTAACCAATGTTTAACTAATGACTAGGATCTTTTGTATTTCTCTGAGGAGTGTGAGTCAAAAGCCTCCATTTTGATTTCCCTAAAGATCACTGCTGTTTATTCTTCAATCCAGAATATCTAGAAAGTAATTGATTTGGAATAGCTTTTCTTAAAGGATAGGGCTAATGGTAGGAAAGAAAAAATGAATTGAATGGCCATATACAATTAGAAAATCTTGGATTAAACAAAAGTGAGTTTTTTCTTTTAAAAAGCACATGATTGATACTAATATGCATTGTAAATCTTCAGGGAAAAATGATATAATATATAACATTGCCATTTAATTAAGAGATATTTTTATTTAGTGAGTTCTTTGAAATTTAAGTGGGTTATACTAAATATTTTGGACTATGTAATCTCAAGAATTCTCATAAATTTGGAGACATATATACACGATCAAATCCCCAGTGACATGCATTTCTTCAGTTGTCCCCAGAATCCCAGGTCTCTGATCTTGTCCTAGGAACCACTTCCTGAGCTCCAGTTTCTACAAGGTGCTGACGATCATAATAGTTAATCTTTGTTAACACTCATCAGATATCAGCCATGTTGCTGCTATTAACCAGAACAGAACAATCTTTTGAGTAGGTATCCCATTTTATGCATGTGGCTTCAATCAAGTAAGTGGTAGGGACAAGTTGTACTTCCACTCACAACTACAACACTACTGCATCACTGGACTGATTTGCTAACTGACATTAGTAAACAGCTTTTTCATAAATTGGAAACTACTTCTAATTTGTGAATTCTACAATGCTAAATAAAGAAGGCAAAGATGTAGTTTAATGTACCTGCTTGATATTTGCTTAACTTCATACATGTGTTTGGCAGAGTCAGTTTTTCCAAAAATATTTTTTTTTACCTTTTAGACATACAGAATCTATCTTTTTGGTGTAGTGCCATGAGAAGCCTCCTGTACTTAACTCCAAGTGTCTGGACTAAGAATGCTACAGTGCAGGCTGCTGTTGAGTTCTGTTCTTTCTCTTTTTCTCTCCTCCTGTGCCCTTTCCTTTCCTTCTTTTGTGTACTTAAACATACACATCCACACAACATGTTGCAAATAATTCAACTGTGAAACTATGCTGTGGTTCTGGGGCTAATTACCACTCATTACTTCCTAGAGAATTAGAATCCAGTAGTGAAGCCTGGTTTGGACAGGATCTCTCTCTGTCTCTTTTGGCTTCTTCTCTTTGTTCTCTGGGTTCTTCATCATCTTTTCATTCTTCTCTTTGTCCCTCGCTTGGCCACATTCCCCACAGAGGCTGTATCTTCATAGCACAGCCAGTAAGATGACACTGGCCTTCATCTGTTGCAGCTTGCAGTTTAGATTCCCCTTAAAAAAATTAACCTAACAATTTTGTGAAACCATATGTAGTTCCTTATATTACCTTACAGCTACTCTATCTCATACACTTACTTATACAATAAAATATAGAATCATTACAGGCAGAACATGGCCAAAGCTGCACAGTAGTCTATAAGTACTGAGGGTTTAACTCCTGAGTTCAATGATAGGTTTTTGTTTTGCTCCAAGATACATAAAATTATGTTTCTTATGTCAGGAGAACTTAACAGGAATCCAACATTGATTTATCTTCTTAATTTAAAGCTTATTTTATTTCCTTCTGAAATTCTGTCAAATGTTTGATTTACTTTTGCTATATCTTCAACTCTCCTTGGACACTCTCACCCTAGTTACTTATCTGCAGTCACTCTTGAAGTCAACAGTGACCTCCTTATCACCAAATATAAATCTCAGAATGTATTTTCTTGGATATTTCATTAGCTAGCTGCTATGGAAAACATCTCTAAGACGTACTCTCAGTACTACTATTTTAATTAATTTACTCTATAAACAAATTAATTCTTTAGATACATCTTTTCTCTTACATTGAACTTACCTAAAACTCTTCACTTTTTGCTGATGCATGCTGCTCCTAATCCATTTTCTCCCATTTACAAGTCATCTGATTATTTTAAAATATTGCTTATTTTTAAACTTGACCCACTTTCTATTTTTTTGAGCTCAGTTTTTTGAGATCAGCTTCCTGAGCTCACCATCCAATGAGTTGGTTGTGCCTTCAAATTTTGTGTCAACTTCCAAGTAGGACATTAATATTTTCACTGAAGGAAAAAGTTTTTCTTATTCTGTAGGTCATCAGACAAAAGTGAACAATATGTGCCAGATCATTTTCTTTTTATTAAAATTGAAATCTTAATTGGTACATTACATATGCACATCATGATTACATTCCACAATAGGGATTTGTACCAGTATAAGACACAACTTAATTCTCATTTCTTCCCATAGCCCTACCCACCCTACCACCCCACCCCCTATATACATAAACTTTATTTCCTTTCTTTTTTGTTATAATCTCATTATTTTTCTCCCTTCACCCCATTTTACTTTGAATATTTTCTATTTCACAATATATAACATACAATTCTAGAGCTAATTTACATCTTTTATTTTCTCATACCACAGAAAAGATGCAATATTTACATATCTGTGACCTATTTATTTTACTTATGAGGATATCCTCAAGGTATGACCATTTAAGTATAAATGATTCAAACTTATCATTTTTTATGGCAGAGTAATACTTCATTGTGTAGAAGAACCACAGCTTTTTTTATCTAGTATCCAGTTGATGGACATTTGGGTTGTTTCCAAGATGTAGCAATCACAAACTGAGCTGCTATAAACATGGGTGCACATATGTCACTGTGATATGAGTCTGTTAATTCTTTTGTGTATATACCTAGCAGGGCGATGGCCGGGTCAAATGGGACCTCCAATCCTAGCTTTCTGAGGACTCTCCAAGCTGATCTCCACAGGGATTGTACGAGCCTACAGTCCCACCAACAGTGAAAAAGGGTTCCTTCTTCTCCGTAGCCTTGCCAACTTTTGTTGCTGGCTAATTCTGAAATGGCAGCCATTCTTTGTGGAGTGAGATGAAATCTCAATGTTGTTTTCATCTGCATCTCTCAAATGACTAATGATGTTGAACATTTCTTCATATGCTTCTTAGCTGCTCTTGCTTCTTCCTCTGGAAAATATCTGTTCATTTCAGATGCCCATTTTTGAATTGGGTCTTTAAATTTTGGTGGACTGATTTTTTGAGCTCTTTATATATTCTAGATAGTATTCTAAGACCGACTCTGATCTGATAGTCAAGACAATTTAAGTACAAACAACAATGAATGCAGAGTATAGTGCTCACATGTCTTCAGTTTTTGTCCAGATGGATAGCTTTATAAGCTTTGTCAAATGTCTTCTAAAACAACATAGAAATAGGAAACTGGCTAACTTAATAAATGCATGAAAATAGAAATGAGTAGGCCTGGTTTCTTATGAGCTAATTCTGAGTCTTACTCAGCATGGCTCTCCTCTTTGAGAGTCTCATTTTTTGAGATTTTAATAAACTGTTTTAAAAGAGCTGATAGCATTTTCCCAGTGTATTGTTTTAAAATATCTACCTGTTCATACTTTTGGTCACAAATGTATTGTCCTTCTTCCGTCTTTTGGTGTGTATTTCCTGTTTGTCTTGATTCTCTGAAGATGGCTGGCAACAAATTTATTTATCTCAAGGAATGTTCTGGACAAATTTTAAAATGGTAATAAGGTCCTGTATAACTTCTTCTCATTTACATTTTCCAGCTGAAAGTCCTTTCTGTCTTTACAGTACACAAAGCAAAACAGGATTTTGAAAATAGAACTGCTGGTAGTTACAGGTATGTTTATGCCAAAGAAGTACTGCACAGCATTCTAAGATCCCAAACTTTACAATGAAATCTTTAATTCACGTTGACTGCTGAATCCTTTTAGATTTTTCCCATCTTCCCCAGTTGTTTCATTTTTGTTTGGTTTAACATTAATTCTTTTTAGAATAAATTTATTGGTACAATTTCATATACATAACGATCACATTCATCATAGGGAATTTGTACCTTACGTGATATATCTTGATTCCACTTTCCCTCATCCTCTTCCTCTCCTTCCAACGTTCCTTCCCCTCCTTATTCATAAAGTTTTACTTCCATTTTCTTCTTTTTTTCCACTTTTTTCTTTCCCTTTTCTTCTTTCCCCCGTCTCCTCTCCCTACTGTTTCTCTTCTTTTGAATAAGTTTTTCTTATCTCACAGTATCAATTATATATTTTAGTCCTTATTTGCACTTTCAGTTTCTCACAACAGAAAGACAATATGATATTTACACATAGGTGTCTGATTTATTTCACTTAAGAGTATGGTCTCAACATGCATCCATTTACCAAGAAATTTGACACTAATTCTTAACCTTTTATTGGTTGATGTATTATTTACTGAAATTGCATAATTCATATTGTCTAATTCAAGGAAAACTGACATAATGTTCTTGGAACCAAAAGTCAATTATCTTTTGCTAAGCATATAAATAAGCAGAAGGGACAAACGTTTATGAATGTTTTAGAGCAGGCTGCTATCCTTACATTTTCAATATGCAACGAGCATAGGTCAATTTATTTTATACATATAATTACACAGTTAGTGTGGTGAGTATTTAACTGAAGTTGAGCTGAAGGATCTATAGAATAAAATGTGTTCCTGGCCCTCCAGTGAAATTGCAGAATGATAGTAAATTCTATGACTTATTAGAATTGAAATTCTTCCATCATAATCCCTGTAGTGGTGTGATAATTTATCTCCCTTAATCTAAATCTACTGCTCTGTGAGATTCTAGTGTGTAGTATGATAGTGATAAGGGGGGAGAGAACAGAGTGTAGGTTAACGTAACATAAAAATTTCAAAAATCATTCTTGGGCATTGGTATTACCTGAGAACCCATACTCTCTGGTAGTAGAAAGGCCAATAAGAATGAAAATACAGCTCAGGTTAATCATCAATTTATGTAAATTCAAAATACAAATTGAAACAAATATATTTAGTTTTAGCCGTGACTTTTACATTTAACAAATGTTACTGTTTTAGAGCAACAAAATTGTTGCTGGCACTATATTATGCTTAATACAGATTAAACAGTGGTTCCAGGCACAGTTCTGTAATTATCTTCTTTTTCACTAGATGGTGCTTGTGAGCCAAAGAGAAGAAAAATTGAGCTAGTTTATTCACTTAAGGGAACAAAGAAATTTGTGAATTAAATAGAACAAGGCAATGAAAAATTAGGTAGTTTATGACAGCCCTTTCTAGTTTAGTTCAGCTACTTGGAGAAAACTTCATCTTCCTTTCTGGTAAAAATGTTAAACTCTTGGAAGAAAACTAACTCATTAAAGCCATTATGATCATCAGACTGCAAATGCTTTGATGGGCAAACCCAGTAAATTGAGATTTTTCTGTATTCTTTATTCTCCTTAAAATACTACATGAATCTTCAATAGGAAGTAAACTCATTTGAGTTGTTACTAGCACGAAAGTATAGCTTCATTATCTGTTTTTTGAAATGGGTTGTTATACAGATTTTGTTTGTTTGTTTGTTTTGAGACAGGATCTAGCTTTTATAGTTCAGGCTGGTCCTGAGCCCAGCCTTGAACTCACAGCAATCCTCCTGCCTCTGCCTCCCGAGTGCTGGGATTACAGGTGTGAGCCACTATGCCAGGCACTGTGGTATGTGGTACTAAGTACTGGTGGGCATGAGTCTCCATGCCTGGCACTGTTGTATGTAATTATCAGGGATTGAACCCAGGCCTTTGCACTTGCAAGGCAGGCATTGGAATCACTGAATGAAGTCCCTGGCTCTGTTATACAGATTTTTAATGCTGCCTTATAAGCATGATTATTTTATCTTCATTCAGGGGTATTTAAAGTGTAAAGCATATAAAAGGAAAAGCATCTGGATCTAGAGTGGTTGAGTTTAAACTGTAGATCTGCCTACAACTAGCTGATAATCTCAGGACTTTATCTCTCCAAACTTATTTTCCCTCATTTAATAAAACAAACGTGTCATGGTTCCTAACCTGTAAAACTGTTGGGAGTTAATGTTTGTAAAAGACTTAGAACAGTGTCTGGCATATTGTAGGCCCTCAAAAACTGTTGATGATCGTGATTGTTTTCATTATGTTTCACTTACTAAAGAAGACTGATATATCCTAAGTCATAAGCCACTGGGGAAAACACCAATATAAGTTTGTGCTTTCTTTTCTACTGTTCTAGTGTTCAAATCTATTATTACTCAGTCGATATATGTGAAATTGACTTGTGTCTCTACTAAACATTTGTTTCACTGGAGGGACTTATGTTTGAGTGGTGGGCATTGATGTAGTTTAAGTTCTGAATTGAAAGAAATGGATTTGTTTTTGCATGATGGTTCCTGAGCTGGATCCATTGCAGTGAATGGTGAGAAAGGTCTTCCAGGAGACCTTCTACTGCTGAGAGATTTCTGTCAGTAGCTGGTCAGAATCACAACAGAGAAAAAGAGAGATTAAGAGTATTCTAAAGAAAAATCTTTCTTTTCAAGAGACTAGTAAAAGAATCTAGAAAGACAACACTTGAAGAGATATATCAAAACTAAAAGATAGATGTAGCTACATCTAAGAATTATGAATAATTTAATGAATCATAGTTTTTGCTTATAGTTCTATTTTTAGTGATGAGAGACCTGTGTCCCCCAATTCACAATTTTCATGAGATATGATCAATAGGATCTGTGTCCTTTGTTCTTGAATGTAAGAGATTATGTGTGAAAGCAAAATAAGTTATTTATTTTCTTGAATACCACTAAGTGACCATAGGTTGCCAGTATTTGCCCCTCATTCTATGCTAGGTTTTGTGGTAGAAATTCTACCTGAATCATCATATTTAATCCTTGCTACAACTCTACAAAGAAGCTGCTATTATTTCTATTCTGGAGCTGAGGAAATTGGGATTTGGAGAATTAGGTAACTTTTCCTGGGTCACCGAGCCAGGGGATGGTGGAGCTGGCATTGAAATCCACTTTTGTCTGACTCTGCAGCCTCGGCATTTAAGAGGCATGGAGAGGTCGTTCCACACAGACACCGTGTTGATTCTGGAAGTGTAGGCAGAACCGTAAACGACACACTTCCTCGAAGGCTTTCCTTATTGAGTCATTCACTTGTCAGCTTGGGGGATTACCCTTCGCTGGTTTTCTGCTTGCCTGGTGAATTGAAGAATCAAACTGTCCTTCATGATCTGAAGATGATACAACCACATCTGAGCCTGTGGCTGAGCAAATCAACACCTGACAGGCAGCTCTTTCCGCATCATGTACACCCGCAGATTGCTTTTCGGTTTGTGGCTCATGCCTCTGTTGACAGAGCTTTGCTTCTGGAGAAGTGTGTCTGTGCCAACAGATGTGGTTAGTTGAAGCTTAGATTGATTCTACATATTTATAAGGGTATCTTCTGCTCATTCCCTCTTTTGTCACACTCTTCTTTGGACGCAGATTCTTCGGAAGCTTTTTGGCCTTCCAGTTTTTATCTGGGAGGCCTGGGTGTGAGCTGCGGGCACAACCCCCAGGATAATCATATATGCCTGGTTCACAAGACCTGCAATGTATGATTCATTCTTCCAAAGATAGTGGACAAAATAATCATGTATTACTGGATCGAGTCCTTAGGTTTGGCTTTTAGCTCATAGCATTTATTGTTCTCAGATCTGAGATAATTTTTCATAGAACAGAAGGTGGTGGTCATGTGTATTTAATCATGTATCTTCCCTGACTTTATAACAATTTATTTTGACCAAATGCCTGCCTGGCCTTCCAGGGCCTACTGGTTTGAAATTCTTATCTGGTGCCCTTTTGACCAGTTTGTATGCAGAAGGACAGGTGATGGCTGGGACGGGGCATGTAGGAAGAAGGCTGGAGCAGAAAGCTGCTCTTGTGGGCTCATCTCTTTGGAACAGTATAATTCTGCCTTTCTCCTCCTGCTTCTTTTTTTCCCCTTCCTCGTCCTTCTTCCCTTTATGTCCTCTTTTTGGATAACATTTTTGTTTTAATTTTTTTATTGCACACTGTAGTTTAGACATTGGTCTAAGTTAGGGTTTTGCAACCTCAGGATCCTCAATATCTGAATCCAAATAATTTTTGTTTTGGAGGCTGCCCTGTTCACGGCAGGATAGTAAGACTACTCCTGATCTTCATCCAGTAACCTCGGCACCTCCCCTGTACTGTAATAAAAATGTCTCCAGATATTATTAAGTGTCCCTGCAGTATTTCCTCCAGCTCAGATCCACTGATCTTGGGTATTATCAGGTATTATCATAATCATTCTATGAAATAGAATTTTAAATGTCCCATTTTACAGATAGTGTACTTATGAAGTCTTACAATGTTAAATAATTTCTCAGAGTCTTATGAAGAGTAATTTGTGAATCAGAGATAACAGAAAATTGTAGCTCCAGAAATGAATTTTGACTGCATACCCTGCTCACCACCGCTACTGCATGAAGTTTGGGTTTTCTTATTTATCCAGGAACTGTCTTTTGAAAATCCTGTTTAAACTGAGATAGTTTCATTATTTTCACTTCTTGAATATTTTGTATTTTTTCACATATTGTTGCTTATGCCCAGATTAACTTTGTTCCTTCTTTCCAAATAGAGAAAGTGAGTTAATTCTGATAGCATGAGCAATACAACCTCTGTGTGCCACTACCTGTGTGTGGGGGTCATTGCTCATATGCCTATCCACTCCCATTCCAATAAGTTCTCAAAGCACTTCATATTTATAGGTAGAACACAGATATAGCAGTAAGTGACCTTGAAAAATATGAAAAGGTAAAAAATTATGCTTTGAAGTTTAAAATATGTAATAAGCACAAATTATATGATGTTGGAAATTTACAAAGTTGCTATAAAGAGACCAAATAGTTCCCTGGATACAAAGTGCGTAGACGTTTCATGTGCTTAAGTCTTGTCTTCTCCGTCTTGCCATTCATTTCTACAGGTGCACTGGAGTGAATAGGCAGTGCTGGAAATGTGGACACAGATTGGGCCAATCTTCTTCCTGTTTGGGCTCCAGCCTCTCATGGACCATTTCTTTTCCCCATGTGTACGCTTTGCTCATCTTGGAGAGGCTACTGTCTGTTGGACTTCCTACATCACACTACCCTTTTACACTGATGTCTTTCTTGCCATCTTTGGGCTTTGATACTCCGTGCTGTATTTCCTTTCCATATTGACTCTCTTTTTACTACGTGGGCTATGATTTTTGTTAGGGGTCACCTCTCTTTGTGTATATGCTCCTTATCGGCCCTTTACCCCTACAAAACTCTCTGTTACATGTAAGAAACAGTTTAGTAGAGAAATTGGGGTTCGGGGCCATGAAAGTATAATTGTAATTTATATACTTAGGCTTACTTAGGAGAGAGGATAGACAGAGAACAAATGAGGTCCAAGTCTTCTTACATTTAGTTTTGGAAGATAAAGAAACAACAGCAAAGGAGTCTGAATAAGAGCAGTCTTGAGCTAGAAAAGGAACTAAGAGTGTCTCATTGTCCAGGCAGAAAACTGTCTCAAGAAGAAATATGCTATTGCCTTACTAGAGAAGAAAACTGGTGATTCATAAGACTGCGAGAGCAAGTAGAGAAAGCATCCTGGATTAAACGAGAGCGGATGGGAGCCATGTACCCGGGTGGAGTTGGCACTGGAGGAGATCATACACCATTCACCATTTGTAACAGGTGGAGAGGCAAATATATATATAGCTGTGGATGTAAGGTGTGGGAGACATGTGAAGTTCCTTTTCTAATGGGTTCTGTTTTCTCAGAAACATTGGAACTGAAGCCAGAGCTGAGAGGAAGGAAGCAGAGGAGGCATTTGCAATTTGAAGTGAAGAGTGTGAAATTGATTTCTAAGAGGATAGGCTAGTGAGTGAAGTAGGAAATGAGAACTGCCAGACAGTATCACGAGCCTTCCACGGCTCACTGGAAAGAAGTGTAGAGGAGATGTGTTGCATGGTGTGCTTTTCTGTAGGCGCACGGAGCTGCTCTGGAGAGACAAAGGGTACATGAATAGTTGCATTTAGATAGAATCAGAATTACAGCAGGAAATTTATTAGTTTTTACTTGTTTTCCTAGCTCACAATTCTTTTTTTAAGAGATGAACTCTTGTCTCTCATCTTTAGATACCCAATAATCAGCCACATATTAGATGTTGAATAATTTTTATTTGAAAAGAATAAATAGGAACAACTTAACGAAATTGAAAAACTGAAATCTTAGGAGCTGATTACAATGGATTATGAGGCACATTGTCTTTCCTCTTCTCTGTGGGTTGTCCCAGATCAGCTGCATTTGGAATAAATGGGGTTTGCTTTTTCTTTTTCTTCTAGTGTTGATGGTTTCTTCTTGTTGAAGAAACAGGTTTCGGCTTGGGTTGAGAGAGTGAGGCTACAGAGTTACCACAGACTCCGGAGAAGCTTTCAAAGAACTCTTCCTCTTTATTAAGCAGTGCACAAGCTTATAAAGGAGGCAGTGAGGTGGGCAGTTGTATGGAGAAGGTATGGATTGAAGTGTGATGTTACTAAATATGGGCGTGGTTTCTGCGGTGGAAGGAGTTAAGACCAAGAAGGCAGGGCTGAACTCCAGATGGCCGTAAACCAGTTTCTACACATGGCACCGGGTGTGCTGGAACCTTTATTTTT
Source organism: Petromus typicus (assembly GCA_004026965.1). NCBI lineage: Eukaryota > Metazoa > Chordata > Mammalia > Rodentia > Petromuridae > Petromus > Petromus typicus. The sequence continues at coordinate 7,751 of PVIR01003062.1, read as the reverse complement.
TCTGCATGCTAAGAGACATACGTGCGGTGTCCTTGACTCAGCCAAGCCTGGATTTCGCCTTCAGTCTGGGAAATGCATTTTGCTCAACCTTGAGATTCTCTCGAATATAGCCTGCTTTCCTGTCATCTAATCTTTCCCCAAGGAGCTAAGTAAGACATCAGAGCTTACCCGAGATCTGAGCTTCTTGCTTTTTAGGCCCTTGGCTCTGCTTGTGCTGCTGTTCTTGCTGACTTCACGCGCCTCTAAGATGTCACCCAGAGGTAAAGACAACTGGACTTTAGACACAGCCTTTGAGAAACGTCTCATTCTCTCTTTGTTTAGCTCTCACATCTTTATAAAATATGAAGAAAACAGAAATGGACATTCTCACCCCACAGATTAAGAAAAGTTTCACCAAACAAATAAGCATGTGAACACGATGAAAGTTCCCAGTCTGTTGTGACCACTCTCTTTAAGTTGTCAGTCCTGTCTTAACTTGGAAGCGGCGCTCATCAGTCAGGATACCACCGGCGATGAGAACTCAAATGAAAAGACTTTAGCCTTGAGTTATTTAGTAGCTATTTTTCCAAAGATTTTGTTCTTATTACCATTAAAAAGAATGTGCTAGTTGGAATAATATGGATGTCACTTCCAAATTCCTCACAATATTAATTTTATTGAGCTAAAACATAAAAAAAATATAGTCATTTGCATATACTTTCAATGTATGTATCACTGTAAAACTCTAAGGCTTTCCTTCATGCACTGTGCATATTAGGGCAAATATATAAAGCCACCCAACAAAACTTCATTAATTTGACCTAACTAAAGTGGTAAGTTCTGCTGGACTAATAAATTAATCAAGGATATTTTACACAAAATGTAATTAAGTTTTGTGAATTTAAAGTACCTTAAAAATACTAGTCTAAAAGGCTACTAAAGTACTGCTTATAAGAATTCACAGAGGTGAGAGGGGATTTTTAGCCAACTGATTCGGGAGCCTGCCTTGCAAAGTGCAAGATCCCCAGTAACCACATACAGCAATGCTGGGTGTGGTGACTCATGCCCATCAGCTATCAGTACCACACACCACAGTGCTAGGCGTGGTGCTTCACATTTGTAATCCCGGCTCTTGGGAGGCAGAGGCAGAAGGATTGCTGTGAGTTTGAGGCTTGCCTAGGCTACATAGTGAGCTCAAGGCCAGCCTGAAATACAAAGCAAGACCCTGTCTCAAAAAAAAAAAAAATTCACACAGGGTTTGTGTTAAATTAAAATATTTTAAAAAACATTTACATACTTGCAAATGGGTAATAATTGTTTAAATTTGACAAGAAACAGCAAAGTGAAGTTTACCAATTTAGAAGATTTTACATTTTTATATGATGTAAATTGATCAATTAGTTTATCAAATATTATACATGTTCCAGGGGTCTGGATATAAGTTTGGTTAAGTGAGATATGATCCTCACTGACTCAGAGCTTATATTTTTAAAAATTATTTGATTAATACTGAGAGCTTATAAGGAAATTGTGATGAATCCCACATACAAATAAATAAATGAATAAATGATAGAATAAAATACAAATAAATGATAGAAAATTGTGATGAAGAGAAAAGTTCTAGGCTGGAGGTATAGTTCAGTCATAAAGCATTTATCTAACATGCATAAGGCCCTCAGTTCCAGAAAGAGAGAGAGACAGAGAGAGAGAAAGAGAAAGAGAGAGAAAGAGAAAGAGTAGGAAGGAGAGGAAGAGGGAGAGAAATTTGGATTTTGAGTGACGGAGTTTTTATTACAGTTTGTCTCCATGTTTTACAGCTGTGTGAATTTCAGTAAGAATTGAAATGTTCGAACCTTCTGTTTCTGTGTTGTATCATGAAAATGGCAATATAACTTTCTTTGTAGAGTTTTTAGAACTATACTAGTTAATTCATTTTAGCCATAGGGTAAATGCTTAATGAATAGATAAATGCTCTATTATTTTTTTATTAATTAAAACTTATTCAAAATATTTTGGAAATGACAATGAAGTCACAATCAGCTAAAAGTGTCTGAACTATTAGCTCACTCCATCAATAGTAAGTTTGTAAGACAAGTGGTTAACATTGGCCACTCCAAGTTACTGCACATTAGCAATTACACAAAAATGAATCTTTGCACTGTCTTTGTGGAAATGTAAGTTAATATAGCTATTATTATGTAGGCTCTTCAAAAATTAAATATAGAATCACTATAGGATTCATTAGTCTCGCTTTGGCTACATATTCAAAGGAAATTAAATCAGTATGTCAAAGAGATATCAATACCTTTATATATATTGCATCACTATTCATAATAGACAAGACATGGAACTGTAAATGAATAAAGAAAGTGTAGAGTTCAGGGATATAGCTCAGTGGTTCCAGTACCTGCCTAGCAAGCTCAAGGTCCCTAATAACCACATACAACACTGGGTGTAGTGACTCACGCTCATCAACAATCAGTACCACATACCCCAGCTGCTGTGTATGGTGGCTCACACTTGTAATCTCAACACTCAGGAGACAGAGGCAGGAGGATTCCTAAAAGTTAGAGGCTGAGTTCTGGACCAGCCAGTCTTGATTTGTAAATCAAGACTCTGTCTCAAAAAAAAAAAAAAAAAAAGTACACAAATATACACAATGGAATACTCTTCAGCCATTAAAAAAATGAAATCCATTAATTTGTGGCAATCTGGATGGAACTGGAGATGTTTATGTTGAGCCAAATAAGGCAGAGACAAAAAATACAAGTACTGAGAGTTAATCTCATAGAAGCTGGGAGGAGGAGAATGTTATTACCCAAAGCTGGAGAGTAGGGAGGAATGGGAAAATGTTGATCAATAGGTACTAAGTTTCTCTTAAGCAGAAATAAGAATTTCTGTATTATCATATTTCAAAATAACTATAAATGACAAGTAAGTAGTGTGTGTGTGTGTGTGTGTGTGTGTGTGTGTGTGTGTGTGTGTGTATTTGAGACATGGTCTCACTTTTGTAGTTCAGGCTGGCCTTGAGCTGAGCCTTGAACTCACAGCAATCTTCCTGCCTGGCATTATGGTATTTGGTTCTGATTGCTGGTGGGCATGAGTCTCCACACCTGGCATTGTTGTATGTGGTTACTGGGGATCGAACCCCGACCCTTGCCCTTGTAAGGCAGGTGCTGGAACCACTGAGCTAAGTCCCTGGTATTGTATATTTAAAAACATCTCAAAGAAAGATTCTGAATGTTTTTGTCGTGAAGAAACAGTAAACATTTGAAAAGACATATTTAACCTGATTGGAACACTACATAATCTATGTATTATTATATATAATTTATATATGTTGAATATATTCTTATATATAATATAGGTTGAATAATATATTATTATATGTAATATATATTGAAATATACACATATTGTTTCATATTTTATGTAGTGAAATAAAAAAAATCTTTTCTTCAAAGAGCTCTCTGCCCATCTGTTTGGAGATTCCTCCAAAAGCTCAGATTGGAGGTCCCATTTGACCCAGCCATTGCCCTACTAGGTATATACACAAAAAAATTAAAAGACTCATATCACAGTGACATATGTGCACCCATGTTTACAGCACCTCAGTTTGTGATTGCTAAATCTTAGAAACAACCCAAATGTCCATCAATTGGAGACTGGATAAAGGTGTGGTTCTTTTATAGAATGAAGTATTACTCTGCCATTAAAAATGACAAGTTTGAATCATTTATACTTAAATGGACATACCTTGAGGATATCCTCATAAGGTTACAGATACGTAAATATCACATCTTTTCTCTGGTATGATAAAATAAAGATGTAAATGAGCTCTAGAATTGTATGTTAGATATTGTGAAATAGAAAATACTCAAAGCAAAATAAGGTGAAGGGGGAAAAATAATGAGATTATAACAAAAACAGAAAGGAAACAAAGTTTATGTATATAGGGGTTGGGGGAGGCAGGGAGGGTAGGGCTATGGGAAAAAATGAGAATTAAGTTGTGTCATATACTGGTACAAATTCTCACTGTTGAGTGCAATCATGATGTGTATATGTAGTGTACCAATAAAGATTTCAGTTTTTTTAAAAAAAACAATTTTATGGGTTGGAGATTTAGCTGAGTGGTTCCAGCACCTGTCTTGCAAGCTCAAGGGCCTGGGTTCACTTCCCTGGTAACCACATACGGTACTGGGTATGGAAACTCACTCCCAGAAGCAATCAGTACCACATACCACAGTGCCGGGAGGGGTGGCTCATGCCTGCAATCCCAGACCTTGGGAGGCAGAGGCAGGAGGATTGCTGTGATGTGAGTTGGAGGCTGAGCTCAGGGCCAGCCTGAACTACAAAGTGAGACCCTGTCTCAAAAAAAAAAGCAATTTTAAAGTTTCATAAATGAAATTGAAATAGAAAAATAGTTTAAAATTCCATCAGGAAAATAGGTTGAATATTGAATATACTGTTTGTATTCCAGCCAATGAAAAAATGCAACTTTTCTTTCAGTTATTTATTAATGGTGGTTAAAAAGTGGGCCACAGACTACATGATAGATAAGGATAAAGGTACTTTAGAGGTGAGTAATGGTTGAGTACAGAGGCTGGTGGGCCCACTGGGATTGCACACCAGGAGTTGATGGGAAGAAATCAAAGTAATGACAAATGAACCAACGGAAATTTTTATGAAATGGTACTAGGCAACAGAGAGCTAAAGTTTCCACTGACCAACTGATTGTTCCCTTCACCCAAGGCATTTTTGGTAATGTTATTATGTCTCTTGTTTGCAGAGTTAGATATCTGCTCCTACCACATCAAGGAGACATGTATTCAGCAATGAGAAATGATCCATGAAGAGTTCGTGTTTTGTTACGCATCTGAAATAGTCTCAAAAGTTGTTTGTTGAATTTCCTTCCTTCTTGTTTTGTAGTAGTTGTAAGTGCTTCTCATTTTAATTGGATAGAACATTTCATTACTCAAATTCATGTAACTATAATGGCTAATTTTTGTTTAGTACTTGTTATGTGTTTTAGTGAGCACTTACATGTGAATGAGTGCACATAAAATTTTCTTTGGGCCTTGCAGAATCTTGCTAAGCAAGCTCTTTCAGATCCACTAGATGAATGAGGAAAGTGACACTCAGGAGAAGTTAAACAACCTATCTTGGGTGAGTGATGAAAGTTGGATGTAAATCCAAGTTTGCTGGATTCTAAAATCTCTGTGCTTTTTATGACTTGAATATTTTTTCAGAAGTTTACTTTTAGCATTTTAAATGGTATATTGGTTTTCTTACAGCTAATCTGCACATCAAATTTTCTTTTTTTTTCTAATAGCACCAAATATTTCTTAAAGGAATTGAAAATATTGTTTGAGGGATTATTGAAGGATAGTGTTGTCCTTTGTACATCAGGCTTGATGTTCCTGTAGAACCAGAGGATGACAAGCCCCTCACAGATCTTGTGCACTACATTTCTAATAAGATCCTTCTGCGATGGTCTGTAGAGAAAGCAGTAGTACCCAAAACAGGTTGTAAATCTAGTCAATGGATCTTGAAAATGTCTCATTATTCGTCTTGACATTTAAACACTGTCAGTGCTTTGGAACATCCTTGTCAAAGGTCCTGATGAACACATTTTTCATCTGACATAAGTTAATCTAATATTACCCTCAACTAATTAAGCCTCCACGTAGATGCTTTCTTGATGTCACTAGCCTGTGGAGCCAGCTGACGCATATAGTCTATTACTTTTTGGGATTTGTTCAATCCCTTATTTCCTTGGCCTGGGGACAGTGTAGAATTGGGACACTCCATGAATAAGAAGGATGGAAGATGAACAGAGCATTGCATATCAAGTATATATAATACTTACTTAGCCAGAGCTGAGATGATCAGTTAACACAGGTTCTGGGTAGAACTGTTTATGATTATCGATGTCATCGAGAGTTAAAAATGCTTTCCTTCAGGCTGGGGATTTAACTCAGTGGTTCTGGTACCCGCCTTGCAAGTGTAAGGGCCGGGGTATGAACCCCAGTAACCACATATAACAATGTGGGGTGTGGAGATGGTGGCTCATGCCTGTACTGCCAGCACTCAGGAAGCAGAGGCAGGAGGATTGCTGTGAGTTCAAGGCTTAGCTGAAGCCCAGCCTGAGCTACAAAAGTGAGACCCTGTCTCTCCCCTTCCCTAAAAATATGCTTTCTTTGTAGGACTTTTTGAATGTCCATCAAGAAAGTAAAGATTTAGTCTTTGAACACCAATATAGCTATCACTCAGTTTCAACAATTGCCAGCAATTGACCAGTTTGATCCTGTCTCTTCCCCAGGACCCCAACAACTGGCAACAAATCCCAGACTTTATATCATTTAATCTTTGAAAATGAGTATTGTTAATCAATGGGCACTTAAAATATAGAAAGTATTATTATTATACCCAAAAAACAGCAAAGTAGCACCAATTTTTTTAGGGCCATTTAAAAACTGAAACCACTTAAAATTATCCTACTATTCTGAGTGTTGTTTTCAGAGCAGAGTTTAACTAAAGGTCGCAGTTAAGGTCTGATATTTCTTAAGATTTAAAAAAACTGTAATATTTTTCTTTCTCCATGTCTCTTTTCCTTAACACAATCTGTTGGACAAGCGAAATTGTTGGTGCTATTATTCAACGCCCCTCACTTGTGTCTGGCTGAATGTATATTCATGGCATTATTTAGTTTTTTTTAAATCCCATACAGTTCCTGTAATTAGGTCCTTAGATTTTGAGTGATATTCAGTTTCCTTCTGGGCCTGTTCACCGGAGGTCCTGTGTACTGCTTAGTCATTACAGCTCAAGGCATAGATCAAGTTGCCTCACTCTTAATGATGTTAACAACAATTAGTGGGTTTAGGCATTTTTAGCTTCTTCCCTATTTTGAAAGTTAATGATGATTGCATTGTTCTATTCTTCCTTCTGCCTTAGATTTGGAATTCTCCTTTCCCTCATTAACAGTTCTATTACTCTCTTGTAGCACTTGTTCTAAAAAGACAGAAAAAAATATTTTCATTTACCATCAATTTACTCTTTTGTAATAACGAATTACTAGTTGTATATATTTGATGGGTGTATTTTTCTTTTTCCTTTCCTTTTAAAAACATCTTTTTCCTTTATTCCCTTCTTCTCCCTATCCCTTCCCTTGGTTTAAAGTTTTCTTTTCCCCCTGTGAGCTCTCTTTGGGCAGTGAGCTAATTTGAGTTTGTTTCTTTGCTCTCCCAGCATGACCAGTGTTGTCTCTTAGAGTTCTTTTGACCTTGGGCCTGAGAGATTCCTGTGCTCTTCTTGCACACTGCCTGTCCATCTGGGAACTGGTGTTTAGAGACTGGTGTGCTCATTACTACTGAACCGTCATTCTTTTAAGGCTCTTTCAGTAGTGAGAGCTACTTAATAGTTGTTTGTGGAAAGAGAAAGTAAATACTGCATTGGGGTATTTCACATTAAAATGTAAGATTATAGAGTTTTGGGCTGGGGAGTTAGCTCAGTGGTTCCGGCGCCTGTCTTGCAAGCGCAAGGGCCCGGGTTCGATTCCCCGGTAACCACAACAATACTGGGTGTGGAGAACCACACCCAGCAGTCAACCAGTACCACATACCACGGTGCCGGGCGTGGTGGCTCACGCCTGTAATCCCAGCACTCGGGAGGCAGAGGCAGGAGGATTGTGATATGAGTTTGAGGCTGAGCTCAGGGCCAGCCTGAACCACAAAGCGAGACCCTGTCTCAAAAAACCTAAAAAAACAAAAAAAA